>VZDJ01004378.1:3183584-3197502 GCA_008694505.1 Cyanoderma ruficeps
AAGAAGAAGAAGAAACATAAATGTTTAAAAAAATCATTATTTTTCCCTATCTATTAAAAAAAAAGAAGACAGAACAGAAAAAGAAGCTCAAGCAGTGATTCTGCAAAGAAAAATAACAATCTTCCATTCCTGTGCATTCATTCTTATATATTTCATGTTCTGATTACTGAGGATTCACACGTCTTTTATTAGTTTAACTCCATCCTATCACAGCTGTTTTCTAATGAGTGCATAATAATTTAATATAATCAGAAATATGCATTAACTGAACATAATTGTTGCACTTTAAAAAAGGAGAATTAAAAAAGTTATGCATATCTTTGAAGATTGATTTTAAACAACATCAGGCTGTTTTATCAGCTCAAGACGGCCTCATATATCCTCATATATCAAATACCTTAACCTGATACTTGTTTCAGGGCATGTGAGACTACAAATGCAATGTGATGCTTGTGTGATTCAGTACTGTTGGTAGCAGACATACCTATATCACCAATCTCCAGTCCTTCAACTAGCAATTGATGGGATTTAGAATGGTGATCAGAGTTTGGGGTTTTTTATGTACTTTTCAAAAAGTACCTCAGACAAACCCCTTCTGGAACAGCATACTTGACTAAAAGTATCTCTGAGCTGACCCAGCATGGCAGATTCTAAATATTCACACATATGCATTGTTTTCTCTTAACTAAATGAAATCATGCTGGCTTAGAACCTTTCTAGGACAACCTTTTGCATTCTCACACGGGAGTTTTAAAAGATACCCAAGACATTTTATTGCACCCCAGAGGATCATAGGAAGAGCTTGTTTCCTTTTCTAGCAGCCTGGCTGTTTCACCAGTTGCCAATAAAAGAAGGTAAAAAAGAAATCAGGAACAACTTGCTTTTCAAAAGCTGAGACACAAGTAAAAATGAAAAATAGATGCAACAGGCTTTAGATCTTTACTTGGCACAAACCCTTTCAACATGCTTTAGGAACAAGATGAAAGCTTTTGATTTTGCTGTATCATTTGAAGAATTGGAAATTTGTGTACATTGTGACAAAATGTGCACATTAAATATTACAGTTGAGTCCTGAATGGGCACAAGCATATAGCACACATGTACAAAAACAAATCTATTAATCCTTGCATTTTTTGCTTCCAGACTCAGATAAAAACCAAATGGAATTATTTTTCTAGTTTTCCATCTCAGATTGTTCACATGTTCTTTGTGTAGATTTCTGTAAGTAATGAATGCAGTCAGAGCAGGTGGAGAATAAATGTTGAATGTGGTGCCAACTACATACAGCAGTCGTGACTAGATTTTGCAACATTCAGTATAACAAGTTCTGAAGCCCTGCTGCTCAATAGACATTTTTCATACATCTTCTCATGAGTTTATACTGAGAAAACCAAGCATGTGAATAAGAGTACTTTAAAGAAAATGTCACTTTTCTTGAAATGAAAAGATTTTTCCTTAAACAAACAAACTAACAATAAATATGTTTAAAAGAAGTTTTATGATCTGGGAGGTATATATGCTGTTTTGCAACATTCCACTAGCAAAACAGGACTCTTGCACTTGTCTTCACTTTTTTTTTTCCCCTAGGCCATAATGGTGAGATATTCTTTATTGAACAATGCAGGTTTTCTAGAAGTAGAATTAAGAATCCATCTCTGTGTCAGAAAGAAGGCTTCCATCACAGTATAACAATATATGATGTTGTTGGTCAAAATGCAAAAACTGACTTTAGGTTCTCCATGGCTAAGTTCATTCAGGGCTACAGCTGGATGTGAAATACCATGGCCTCTACTGTTTGTGAGGCAGCAGTAAACCATGGATTTGGCAAATTAGGAGCAGGAAAGATACAAAACATAACCAATCCTATAGACCAAAATTGGTAATTAATATCATTGTAGTTCACAGACCTGTCATGCTTTAAAAGTAAGATAGTGCTGGGAAAGAAGTAGTACTAAAGACTAAGGACTAGAAGAAGGCACAGATTTTCCACTAAACCACTAAGTATCTGTTTATCCTGCAGAGTAAATGCACCATGCTGAGGCACCTCAGGATCTGGTGTCTGCAGTACTTCAGCAAAGAGTATTTAACCATTTAACCATTGGCTACCACTTTGTCAGCCAGCACTTTGTAGGATCTTACTTCCAGAAAATCTCTGGATGTGTGGAGAGCTTGAAACCACTATAGAAAGTTTTTTGCCCCAAACTAACAGAGGAAATAATGTGGTGATCTTTTTTTGCTCCACCTTGCCTTTCTGTGACGGGACACTTCTTTCAGATTGCCTTAGGATGGCAAGCCTTAGCATGAAGAAGATGCTGGAAAAGATTTCATATTAAGGAGATCAGAACTATTTTAATCAATTCAGCTTCACCTTTTCTTCCTTAAGTAGTTCATGAGAAAAGCCATACACTTAAAGGAAGAAATATTAAAGTACTTGTAATGCTAGCCTGAACTTGTATTCAGGCTAAAATATGCTATCTGCATTACTTTTCTGTATAAGCCTGCATCAAATAAAGACCCAAACTATGTGATAATCTCAAAGTAGTAGAAATGCATTTGTTGAAATCATCAGATTTCTTACCATAAGCTTAAAAATAAACCACCACTGATTCATAGGCATATTTATATGAAAAACTCCCACTCAAGTTATAAATCATTAAGGGTCTACACCTTGATATATTAAAAGCTGATGTTATTGTTGATTCCAAATCAAGTCATACTGTCAGGATTACATTCTTTTTTAAAGGATATGTTTGTGTTTTACCTTAAAAATCCCTTTGAAATAATTTAGCTTGCAGTTTTTTCTTGTTATTGCATTATTTTGCCACAGGGAGAAATAGAACATTGTTATTTCAGCTATGCTTCTTTAATAGACTTTTTAACTTGAAAGAGAAACTTACTGGGTTTTTCCCTGCTTTGTAAATGAAAGGAAAGCTATGTTTTAGGAAATTAACAAATTAAACTAAAATGTAAACATGCAGTGAAAGGCAATATCATGCAGCATTTGATGGAACTGCAGATTAAGCTGAAATCAAACATTAATTTAGTCACTGGAGTAAACACTTGGAGCTGTTCAAATGTATATGCAGTCTTTACTAATAAATTATCAATAAAATTTCTCAAGTGCTTTTGTTACATGATTTAATAAAAATGTGGAACCTGATACAATTATAAAGGACAGAAGTTCATTAGGTGGGAAGCAAATGAGATGCTCCAGGTTGGTAGAAATGCATAAATAGATATTAAACCAGCAGGATCTAGGATCAGGAATAGATAAAAACATTTCATAATCTATGTAAACAGGTAACATCAAAACATCTGTATTCAGCACCCTGCTTTATTACAGCTCTTTCAAAAAGTTAATTCAGATTACTCCTGTTGATACTATCTAAGTCTGGGCACACAGAGAATACCCAAATACAAACCCTCACTTTAGCATTTAAATATCCAAGATCTGGCTTTAAGAAAGTAAGCTTAATGCCCCTGAGGACAATCTTGCAAAAAAAGACACTAAAAGCAGATTTTCAGTACTCTAATGCAGACACACACACCGACACACTTATACACACTTTCTTACTGACACATATACTTTCAACTTTCCATTTTGTTGAGTTTTGTCTAAATATTTTTAAATTAATGACACCCTTGTCTTCAAATCCTCATTTACTTAACATTATTTTTAATATTTTCTTCAGAAGATTACACAGATCCATGTTGCTGAAATCTGCTGTAACTGGATTTTAGTCTAGATTTGAATTTGGCATACAAAATATTATTTTTATCTAGTGTCTTTTCACTCCTTAAGTTCTCTCATAAAAGAAATATAATCATATATACAAACTCAGTAAACTTCTACAAAATTAGTAAATTAATCTGAAAATATCCACTGTCTAGGTCTTAGTCCATGCTGCACATTTTCAGTCCCTTTTTTTAATGCTTAAAGAAAAAAATTCTGGCTTTGCTCTGCTTCTCAAAAGCTTTTAGAAACCTGTCTGGTAGTAATTTTATCCAGATTCTTAGTCAGACACATAATCTGTTTACCACATAAACCAAGGACAAATAATTGCAGAAGAGCCTTAGGGAATGAATGACACTTTCATAAAGTGTAGTTGCTTTGGATGGAAAGCTGTACAAAATAAGCTCATGGTTAAATGCATAAATTGTATTTTTGTTTGTCAGAGCTCTAGTGCAGTCCATAAGAAAAACTGACATAAATTTTGAAGGTTGCCATATATTTATATATTGCACAAGGTGTTTAGCTAGAAATGGCACTCACTTCATAAATATTCTTTCAAACTAGTTATTTCCTAACAGAGCCTGCTCCTTCAGATGGATGAGGCTTTTCCAGGACAGCTTAAAGCTGTGATTAAAAAAACTACCTGATCCTGTGAAATCCTGTTAGTGAAACTCAGTTCCTCTTTGAACACATCTAATCAGATGCTGTCTGGTGCTTGAACTTCCTCACTCTCACTAGTTCATTCTTCACACTCTTTTAACAAATTGATTTTGGGATTAGTATGAGAAAAAACTTCATTGTGCTTTCTTTCTAACACTTCTGTTTGTTTGTTATAGTTATTTTAGGCAGAAAAAAATCAAAATCATTTATTAAGCACTTATTACCAAGAACTAATTTATGTCAGGAAGCAGAACTACAGTGAACTTCAGCTGGATTTCAGACTTTCAGTCTTTCCTAGGTAATTCTTTCTACACATTTTTCAAATAATTATTTTTACATATTTAAATCTGTACCAAAAGATTGCTGCTTTACCTTCCCTTCCACACCAGTGCATTCAACTCCTGTTGTTCCAAGCTGACAGTCTTAAGTTGATTAACTCTAGTCTTTGTGTTGATCCGAGCTGTTAAAAATGTGTATGGTAGTGCATTGCTATTAAAAATTGAGAATGAACATGAACAGGGGGAAAAAAATATATTCTCAAAACTTGAATTTAGAAGAATGTCATGCACAGATTAATTACCTTCTAGAGACTTGTGGATTGACAGACTGCAATGCCAGATGTGGAGCCAAACATAAATGCTGGCCTCCATAACTGAGTTTTTTTGTAAATGTCAGTGTCAGTTGATTCCTTTCGCTGACCAGGAAAACAAATGTGTTCAGTCTGCAAAGTAGAAAATAGACAGCAGCTACTGTTCAGCAGCAGCATTTATAAGAGCTCTGAGGCTGGAAATCAGATTGTTTTAGGCTTCTAGTTAGATGTGCCTGTCAGAGTAAATGTGTTTTAAAATACTTATCAGAGAAGATGAGAGGTTTGTCTAGAAGACAGGGAATTGCTACTTAAAATATGTACTTCTTTTTTATTTGATATCAGGCTGGAGCGTTCCACAACATTACTTTCCCCCTTTCTTTACTGACATCATAGGCCTGCTTTGCTATCTTTACAATTTCTTATTTTGTAATCTTCTTTTTAGAGAAGTGGTGTCATTTGTACATTGGATCATTCAGTCTTGCATGAAAATACTGCATCTAGATACATTCAGAATTAACGGGTTTTCTTTGTAACTTACTGCAATTTTTCATAAATATTATGCTTAATTTTTATTTCATTAATTTAATAATGGCAGAGAAGAATGAAGAGAGAAAGGATGGGGAAGGGAAGAGAAAAAGGGAAAGGGAGGGAAGGAGAGATGGAGGAAGGCAGCAGCTGCAGTTGTGTACATAGACTGTGGAATGAGAGGCTGAAAAGCAGTACTGTGAAAAAGGACCTGGGGGTCCTGGTCAGTGGGAAGTTGAGTCTGAGTCAGCAGTGTCCTGGCAGCCACAAGGGCCACCCGTGTCCTGAGGGGCATCACACACAGCATCACCAACCAGGCAAGAATGGGGATTGTCCCGCTCTGCTCTGCACTGGGGCAGCCTCACCTCCAGTGCTGGGGGCAGTTTTGGGTGTCTCCACATACAAAGGACATAAAGTCATTAGAGAGTGTCCAAAGAAGGCCACGAGAATGGTGAAGGGTCTGGAGAGGGACCTTATGAGAGCAGCTGAGGTCACTTGGTCTGTCCAAACTAGAGAGGAGACTGAGGGGAGACCTCATTGAGGTCTTCAGCATCCTCAGAAGGGGAAGCAAAGGGGCCAATACTGATCTCTTCACTCGTGTGACCAGTGACAGGACAGTGACCAGGGGAGGTTTACGCTGAATATCAAAAAAAGGTTCTTCACCCAGAGGGCGGCTGGGCACTGGAACAGGCTCCCCAGGGAAGTGGGCAGAGCACCAAGCCTGACAGAGTTCAAGAAACATTTGGACAACACTCTAAGGCACAAGGTGTCTTGTGCAGGGCCTGGGACATGGGGTCAAGGATCCTGATGGGTCCCTTCCAACTCAGCATATTCTATAATTCTATGAAAAGAGAGGATAATGTAGAAATAATTGTTTCTTCAAATGATCTCTGAGGGGAAACAAACCCACGAAAAAATTCAATAATGGTTAGTGATAAAAGCATTTTGCAATTTTTTTCCAAGGGCAGAACAACCATTTGTTTCCTTTCTTATGGAAATATTTTTTCTGAAAATACTCATTTTTTCTGCCTTTACAGATAGCGGTTGAGGAGAGTTCCAATAAAGAATGAACTCTGTACATGCAACTAAAATTTTGTGTAATGAATTAGGCACTTGAGAACAAGCACCACAAAGATTTATTATTTTATTTTATTTTATTTTATTTTATTTTATTTTATTTTATTTTATTTTATTTTATTTTATTTTATTTTATTTTATTTTATTTTATTTTATTTTATTTTATTTTATTTTGTCAGTGGCTTTTTCAATTTAATTTATATGTCTATGTGTCATTTTCTTGACACACAGTAATATTCTAATCTCAGTAAAAAGGGGCTGAAGCTGAGTACTATTTTCACACTAGACACTACTAACTATAAAGAGTGAGATTTCTCTCTGTTATACAGTGTCGTGGTTTGAGGCGGAAGTGAGGTTTTTTTTTAGAAACTCAGGTCAAACCAATCAGTGGCCAGGCTGGATATTGGCATCTGCGGTGGCCACTGAGAGTTTGGACACGCCTCTGAGGACACAAGGGGTTAAAAGCCAGGACTCCCGAGGCACTTTCTCTCTTTCCGGGCTCTGCTTTCAGCAGAGGAGCATACTCCTCTTCCCCCCCCGCTCAGTGTGGCAGGCTGGGCGGGGGGAGGGGAGCCAGGTAGGCCCAGGCCCCACTTGGGGGAAGAGAAGGAACGGGACAGGAGCTGGGTTAGGATGGAGGGGTGGAGACCCCTGGGTGCCTTCCGTCCTCCCGTCCCTGTCCCCNCAAGTAGATATGAGGGTATGTGCTGGTGTCAACTGTTGAGCATTGTAAAGGATGGAAATTGGGGGGAGGAGGAAAAGTGTTGTGAGAGGTTTCTTATTCTGTCTTTGGGTGATTGGGTTCTTTTCTTGTGTTTGTCGTCTATTGTCAAGTAGTTAATAAATGTTTTTTTTTCTATTCTAAGTGATAGGCCTGCTTTTGCTCTGTTCCGGCTACATCTCACAGTAGTTTATTAAAAACTACATACTCATGGGTGCACTGGCATTTGTCCAGTGTCAAACCATGACATACAGGCATGTCACAACTTCAACATGCAAGATGTAAATTGCATGCTGTTTCATACAATGAATATTGTTTAGCATGAGTATGGGGACATGTTGCTAATGTCATTTCTATGTCTAAATCTATATTTAGTACAAATAACTCTCTACCTTGGAAAAGATACAAAATTTATTTAATTAATCTATGTGCATTTTTTTAACATCTTCTGTTTTATAGAAACTATGTTTAAAAATATTTAAAGGGAATTATACTATTAGGGTTATCAGTTTTGTGTGTTCAGTTTTCCAGCGAAATAATGAAATGTCAAAAGTGTCAGTTTGGGCTGACACTGGACTAAAATGGTAATGCTGATGGAGGTCAATGATGAGGTACACATGCAAACTTTACAAATAACTGCTGACTTACTTATTAATTCTAGGGCGTACTCAGGCACTTTTTTGGGTCATTGTTCTTATCTGATGGTTTAAACAAAACTGCAGATTAATTTGGATACTTTCCTATTTTCTATATGTGAACAATATGACCTGAGATAATGAAGTCAATGAATGTTAGACTACTTATTATTATTAGACTATTATTTAAACATAGATCTCACAATAAATCTGTCTGATTGTTTAAATGGTATTTCCTCCAAAAATATGATGAAATCCCAAATCTGGGGTACTCCCTCTGCATGCATCTGTATTTGTACTAAATTTTTAAAATGAGTATTCTCTAAGCACAATCATTTCAAGAAGCTATTCCAGGATCTAATAAACCTCAGTGTCAAGATATTTCCCCTGACTCTTTAAAAATTTTCATTACCTCAGTTTAGTCCCATTGCCACTAAATATTTCCCAAACTGTTTTTGTCTGCTTTGTTGTTCCAAAATTCAAACCCTGAACTCAATTTCACAGGTATGTTTGTGACAAATATGGTGGGATCAGGAATTTTTAACAGAGTCAATAGTCCAGGCTATGTACAATCTGAACAAGGAGGGAAGTTCTTTCAGCTGTTAAAAGAGAAATCTCAGGAGTCTTATGCACAGAACAATTTATATTCTTGCATATAAACTGGGAATTATGAACTAGTGGCTACAGTGAATAGAAGGTCAAATTGCACTTCTGAAGCACAAAAGGACAGCCTGTGTAGGGAGCCAATGACTTCCAACTTGCAGGTATCTTTTCAATAAAGATATAAATTATTTTATAGCTAACAGGAAAATTCTTCAAGAGAAATGGAAATTTTCCTGATCTCCTTTGAGGAGAGAACTGTATGTGAAGACATGGCCAATTGGTTCTTGAATGCAGAAATCAATAAGGGTCAACTCCAGGGAGGTATCAGTGATGTTTATTTTGTTCATGAATCCCAAAAATCTGCTACCTTTTCAGACTTTATCACTTCTTCATATTTGTCTCATTTCTCATTTATTTTAAATGAGGAATGTATGAAAACATATCATGTAGATGTCCTCAACTATTTTGTTTTTTATTTTATAAAGAGAGGAATATGTACTCATGTGCTTAAGGGCAAAACATCAAGTTGCACAGAATTCACTCCTTTCTTTGTAAAGTTCTCTACTGAGCATCCATTTGGAATTAATTATCAGTACCATACACTAATTTGAGTTCTGGATGCTGGAACAGCTGAATTATCCATATGTTTCATACTATGAGGTGGGTAAACATAGCTGAAGTCAACTGTTGCTCAGACTTACGTATTTTCTCTGAAATGACATTAGTTCTCTGGGCTTTTTTAATATATGCTCACACAGAAGATTAGATTATTTCCAAGAAGTATTATCTCAAATGCCTTCTTTATAATTTCTCTGAGAACAAATACAGTATTTAGTAGATGAGGTCCATCATGTCCTCTTTTTGCTAAAGGTGAAATTGATGTTTTAAGATTTCAATTAAGATGCAGATTTTCACAGTATAATCTTATGTCTTTCCTCTTCCATTGGAATTATATTAATGACATGTTCAGATTTAGGCCTTTTATTCCTGCCTGCACTGTTTAGACCAGGTTGATTTGAGAATTCAATAACAGGTGATGGATGCTGTATTCCAAGAACATTTGATAAGACATTTTACTCCTTAGTGAGATATTTTGTCTTATTTTTGTGCTTTACAAAGTAATATCTTGATGCTTCTAGTACTGCTCTTATCAGAAAAACACATGTATGATGATTCAGTACACATTCTCGGCATTTTCAAACTTAATCTACAACCTTAATCAGATGAAGAAAAAGTTCTTTTACTTCATCATGAACGTAATGTGATTGAAAAAGATTCTGTGTTCATGGATCACCTTTGTTAGTGGACTTTCTTGACCAGTTTACCTTGGTTACTGCTTAGATCTATTACTAACACACCATGAAATTTTCTTATCACTATATTATTTGCTATAGACTTGCAATATAATAATAATTCCTCCTCTCCATTTAAGATATTATTCAAAATGTTCTGTATGGTAATTTTTCTGCGATTTAAATTATCTATTGCATTATCTTTATCAGCAAAAGGAGGAATTTTTTGGTTGGTAAAGGCCTTGAAGATTGCTCATTATTCATATGCATAATAAGTAGTACAAATTTGAGTTCTGATAGGATGCACATCCCTGTGATGAGAAATTACTTTGTTCCTCTCGTATATACCAAAGTTTTTGATGGAAGATAAGTGCATGATTGATAAACATACATTTTGAACATGCTAAGTGCCACTCATTCTCCTTGAAATTCTGTGAAAACACCATTTCTCATGTTCTGTGTCTACTAAGGAGCTCATCCATTTCACAGATTCTTATGTTAACTATTTTAATATGTTAATGACATTAACATTATATTACTATGCTAATATTTTCTCCCAAGTGAAATTGGTGAACCATGCTTTACATATCAGCATTTGCAGTTAAGCTTCACTTATTCTTCTCTTCAGCTGATGTCAAAAAGAGATATTTTCTTTTTGTCAGAAGGCACACACAGAAATCAAAGGAGGATCTCAAACAGCTGAACATGTTGAACCATCTGCACTGGTTCAGAGCATAGCGAGTCTTCAGAATGCAGCCAAATTAGTCACAAGAAAGATGCTGCAGCAACAGCAGCAATGAAAAACTCTATGGATTAATCAGAAGTATATTTTTTTTACAGAAAGTTGCTTAGTGATTGATCAGTAACAGAAAGTGGTGTGGGATTGATATATACTCACTTTCAGATCCACAGGAGAATCTTTCACAATTTTTTTTCTCTTTACATCAGATTCAAAAAAATGACATACATTTTTAGGTATAACTAAGTTGTCTGGGTTTTAATGTTGCATTTGAGATGGCAGGTTGCTAAAGAAAAATATGAATGTTAGTCATAGGTGTAGAAATTAGGAAGTAGAGGATTTGCCAAAATCATAAATAGATTTCTACTTCTAGAATAGATTGATGAGATCCCAGCAAGAACTGAATGTTGTTACTAATGGAAATGTCATTCCCTTAATTAAGCTATGCCAATTTAAAGTGGCATACACAAGACTAGAGCAGCATCTAAGGTTAAATATGACCACCAGATGAAAAATTGCTATAGAGTCCAGTTGTAATTTAGTTTCATACCTAGAAGACAGTGTTCACAGCGTGTCTGCATTTGAGCTAGATGGTCATTGTGGTCAACAGACACCAAGTCAGTATAGTTAATGGACCCTAGAGTTCACCAAACATCTGCTTTTCCACCTCAATCTCATCCTGACTTCACAGACTTTATATACTGGAACGCCATGGATTATAGTGGAATATTAGGTAGTGATACACAGGCAGACAAATGAAATATAGACACCTGCAAATCTGGGGTTGAATCCTACATAACTATGGCTGTGTTGTACTCCTAAAAACCTTCTCTGCTATCTGAAGTGAAGTACAAGGAATTATCTCCATCTATGTATTTTCACTCATGCATAAAAAGACACACAAACTCATGAAAAAAGATTTTCTTTTGAAGACAGAGGCATTAAATCTGTGTTAATTTTGAAACTGACTGTAGCTGAGGTAAAGGGATGAGTGATAGCTACACTTCTGTCTCTTTTATTAGGAAAAATGCAGAGAATAAATACATATGATTGCAAATGAGTCTAATTTCTATTTCTTTGTGAAAATGTACTGCTTGTTGCCCTGTCAGTCCACATTAATGTGATTAAAAAATATGGATTAAGTATACACCTTGATAGTACCCTAAGTTCTATTAAATATCACTGAGACTTCAGAAACATGAATCACTTAGGGTATGACTTGTGATGATAAATTCAGAGTATAGCTTTATATTTTTTAATATTTGCAGCATCTGTCTCCAGATGCCTGAAAAATATTAATACAGAGAATATTAGTTTGAAAATATTAGATCAGTAGATCTTCCTGTAGACTTGACTGAAATGATGACTCTCATTATTTTTAAATCTTTATTTTGAAATTATAGATTCATAAATATATATTTATGTCCAATAGTACAACCAAATTGAGAATGCCTTGCTGATATGTGAAGTGTGCCTACTGAAAGATGACTTTAACTTCCTTCTGATCCCCATACAAGGACAATTCTGCAGTAATGAAAACACCATAACACCATTGATCTTGACAGATGGTTACAAATTTCTTTTAGTTTTGAATATCATGCACATATATAGTAGTAGGTAACTTGAATCCAGCCATATAGGAAATTCTGAAATTTTGGCATTTGGTTTGAGGATGTTCATCTAGTTTCTTGTGTTCTGTTAGGTAGATTCTGGTGTTGTTGCTTCTGATGTGGTACATTTAATATTTTTAAAAGTGCAGTTTCTAAGGGTGTGATTTTGTCACCTTTTTTACTACTGTGTAACAGTGGATAATTTTGTGTTTTAATATCATATGGTTTGTCCCCTTTCACCCCCCCCAGGGTGGTGGTTTAGCCTGGGTTGTGTCCACCCATTGGGCTGTCAGTTTTCCCTGACACATACCGCTCATTCCCAACTGTTCTCTGTCACTCTACCCTGGTACCAGCCCTGCCTGGACTGCCCCTTGGGAAATCCCCTATTATTTGAGGCTCCATTGGTCTATTTATATAAATCTCCTCATATTATCCTCCCCATTGGTTGTGTTCTGCAAACCTCACCTTGTGTCCCTCCCCGGTCTTCTCCCTATTGGCCCTAAACTCAACCCTGATTCTGTCCCTTAAGATCCATGGTCCAGCCTGTGTTCCCTATCTTCATTTCTGCCAGCATTCGAGTTACATTAAGATTTATGTTGCTTTAATAAACGATCCTTGGACTGCATGTGAAGCCCACTTTGTCCCTTTACACACTGACCCTACGGTGACTGCTTGGGACTCTCAGGACCCCGGGGGTTGCGTCACTCCCCTGCTCAGTGCCATATCACCAGGCACAGAACAACAGTACTGTAATGCTTTATGCTTCCTTTTCTAAATCCGCTTATATTGTCATTGTAGAGTGTATTGTTATTTTGTGTGGGCTTCTTGTGAAAGCAAAGAAGAAACATTCTGTATTTCAAAAGTATAGAGAGACAAAAAAGCCAGAAGTAGTAAGATCATTATAGAAAAATACGTTTCCCATATTCCTTTGGCTGGTTTTTGAGAATTAGTGGACTTATAGAAAAATATAATTTTCCAAAAATACTACCTTTCTTTGATAGGGAATTGTATCCCTAAAAACTTTTTTGACCAACAGTACTTAAATTGAATAAATGATGATGTTTGTGCTACCCATCAAAGTGAAATTTCAGATCAGTACAAAAATCACACCCTGTTCAAGAAACAAAATAGATAAGAGGAAAGGTGTCTTAGGAAAGGATAAATCTTGGGGAATTACCATTGAAGCAATGATCTATCTTTCCTATATACCTATATACCTGAAGTGACCCTGAAAAGTAGAGCTATTTTGCTCATGGTCAAAATTATGACTGATCTCTGCACATAGACTTAGGAGACACAGGGGTTGTTTTTTATCTGGCAACATTTCTTTTTACTTGAAAAGAACTCAGGAGCTTTAAAATTTCATATAGTTTCAATATATTTTACTGTATTAAACATTAAACATGCGAAATGTTATCAGAATCCTGTTTCTTTCTCAGAATTGGACAGCATGGAATTATTTACTTTGAAATATATGGAATGAAAGAACTGGAATTAAATAGAATTAAATAAATGGCTATTATGAAACGCAGATTTTAATAATAGCCATCACAAGCCATTTCTACTAAGATCTGCCGTCAAAGTCCTGGAAGTAAATCCCTTACCAAATGAAATTCGTTTACTCTGATTTTTCCCCAAAACAATCAATATGTCCTCAAGGTTTTGTGTCAGCATCATGATATAAAGCTAAATGGAGTAATCCACTGCTCAGGCTTTTTTTTTTTTTTTTTTTTT
>VZDJ01004378.1:3197508-3347630 GCA_008694505.1 Cyanoderma ruficeps
TCTTTTTTTTTTTTTTTTTTTTTTTTTTGGTTTTTGGAAAGACTCTTGCTTTAGTTTGGTTTAACCCTTTCATTAATCCAAATATTGTTTAGAAAAAATTACAGAAATAAAATCAAGAATCCAAAGTTCAGAGAATTACCATTACAAAAGGCTTACAAAATCAGGTTATGTACTAAATATAATGTTTTCTGACCCCTGGTATTGTTTCAACACCAATTAAAAATGCTGCAGACAAAGACCCTTTTGCTATTCTTTTGAGGCAGATAGGATACCTTTTCCTCTGTGACATTTCTACAGGCAGGTTGTATACAGGCAGCCTCTACCGTTGCAGAAAACTGGAATACACTCGAGATCAGGTCAGACCAGAAGCACTTTTTACTCTGCTCACCACAGGGCAGCAGTAGCTTAACAGACTCTGCTGATACAGACTGTGCCCAAATGGGGCAGCTACAGAACTTACAAACCCCCAGGCTGTGCAAGCTGTTCTTCACCTAAACTGTGTCACCTTAGCAGGACTACAGTAAATAAGAAATCAAATAGAATTCTTCAGGTAAGAAGGCTCCAGACAATACACCCATGTGCAAGCGCACATTTTTAAAGGTACAATTTTGTTAATTAAATTGGGCTGAGTGGCAAAAGCATCAGCTAGAAATGTTTCTCTACTAATGATGATACGTAACAACTTAGTGTTTTTCCACAACTAGAGTCCTTTATGATAGTTATGCTTTATGAAAAAAAAGAGAAAAATTGGGAAACCTTAGTCTTTTCAGTAACAGACCTTTTCTGAACACTCTTGCTGGAACAGGGCAATGAAGAGTCTGAAGCAGGAGAGTTCCTTAAAGAAGAGATCAGTGCCAAGCCAGGGAGATCCAGAAGACCCAGAAGCAAAACTGTTAAGCAGCTAAGGAGATTTAACTGCAAATACATGCCTAATGAGAGTGATGATCCCTATGTTCCAAAAGCAGTTAGCCAAGGAGTTAATGAATTGCAATTAACTGGTACCTCAATTTTACCAATCATTCTTTAAGTATTCCATGACTTTGCCTTTAGTGACAAAGTGACTTCAAACAGAACGAAATTCATCTTCCAAGGTCTGCAATGGCTTTCACAATTGCAGAAGTGTATCTTGACAAGTTATCATAGCTTGAGAGGAGGTTGCAGAAAGTAAATTTTCTTCTCCAAAGCAGACTTGGATTCCATTTAAGGCAGACACTGCTTACTTCAATTCCAGTCTGTGCCTCTTAGACAATCCTTCTGGCAGGGTTACTCTGGATTTAGGGGACAAGAGATGTAGTCTGCATTTCCCTGCATTAGCCAAACTACACTGCAATTCTCATTTTTCTTTTTCTTTAGGACACTTTTGTCTTAGTACTTTTGGAATAGCTGAAAAAAACATTTTTGAAATGAAAGTGATCTCCAGGCGTTATATGCAAACGGCAAACTTTCAAAACTAATGCAGAAATAATGATTATTTCTTTGCAACTGAAAATGAAAAGAATCCACAGAAAAAAAGGCGAAATTAGGTTCCAAGCTTTAGTTACAAAAGAGCACACAGAAGCACGTGTCTCCTTTTTTAATCAGAAAGAGCAATAACAAATTCTTCTGCTAAATGCCAAAAAAAGGACGAGAGTTTTTTTATGCAAAATACACAGAAATTCAGAAACAGCTGACCTTTCTTAGTTATTACTAAGTCACATATGAAAGTGAAAAGACTATATCAACTATGCTGCAATAAATTAAATCTTCAGCATGCATCAGAAGAAACAGCTTTGGAGACATGACTTCTGTGTAAGAAAAATTCTGTGCACCATCTAAGAAGTGATATGTGAATGACACCTCCATATCTTTCAGATTAATATGTGCAAGAAATAAATTCTAAAAATCTGTATATAACCAGTAAGATTCTTCAATTCTAATTAAGCTAACTGACCTGTGAACTAATTAAAAATATATAAGTCAATTGTTCTCACCTCCCATCTAATTTCTGAGCCAGCACTATATCAGAGTTTCCTGTAGACCAACCCAGTGACTAGCCACAAAATTTTTTCTAAGTAAATTCTCTTTTACTTTTCCTTTTCTGCCCATGCATGGGAGCCACTGCAAAGACTGTGCAGAAATTGGCTGTGATATGACATGTTATTGTACTTGACTATTTTGTTCAAAGGAATGGAAGGAATTTATGTTTCCATGCTGTGCAGTTCTGGATCTATGAATGAAATACCTGTATCTTGTTATAGGCAGTACCAATCAAGCTAAAGAATCTGAATGTACTTGATAACTAACTACGTTATCTGATGACAATACAAATTAAGAGCACAACATCCAAGTACACAGCAATATTTTAAAAAACACAAAGCATTTGGGAAAAAATGGCCAATACAGTCACTGAACAGATGTTTTGAGGACCAACACTATGCTGTTTTTATGGGAAAAGGAAAAAAATGGCTTTATACATACAAAAATGGGAGATGGGAAAAAAACCCAGTTATAGCTGGTGTTGGATTCAAATGACAATCAGGACTTTGCTGCTTTCAGTGCAACCATGATCACATAAATGAGCTGGTGTTTGTTGCATGGATTTGGGTCTGTGTTACAGAAGGATAAAGTGGTTTATAACCATTATATGGAACATATATGTGGTTATTTAGTTAGCTTCATGTTGATCTTCTACAGAAGAATTAATTGTGATTTATATGTAAAAGGTTAAATATGTAAGCCTCTAAAGCATACTTTGCAATACTTTTCTCTCTTTATTGCTGATTGCAACACTGGTAACATTCCTGCAACAAGCAACACTAAAGATTTCAGAAATTTGATTGGAAATAATCAGTACTACTTAAATGTCTTTTTTTCCCCTTGTGAATATAGTGGACACAAAAAAAAAAAGCCATAAAATATTTCTGCAGATAGACGGAATGGATTGAGGCTATCAACAAAGGATTGGTAAGAAAATCTAGTGGGCAATAAAATGTCTTTGCTTTTCAATTTATCAAATTAAGAATTGACAAAAAACGTGTAATATTATATTTTCAGATATTCAATTCTCCTATCTATGTAACATAAGTTTTAAAGAGATGAGAGGTGCAGCAAATAAAACAGATATATCCACGGACTTGCTCAAAATGAGGGAACGGAAAAATAAATTCTAGTTTGCAGTTCTTGTGAGTCTTTTCCAGGTTTAGTGATTTAACTGGCACTTTGATGAACAAACATGCATTCATTAAGATTTTATGTGCCATGTTAAATCCTATTGGTATCTCTTTTTTGGCTGAACAAGAGCCCTACAAAGAGTTTCAAATAGGATTATCAGATTCGGATTTTAAGAATTGGATGCACTACATCTGAGTTTAGGGCTCAGTATAGAGAATTAGGACTTTAACAAAGTACAGCAGCCAGAAGTACAAATTCAGCTGGCACAACACAGCTAACTACTCCTCTTTTTCTTTCTTCAGCTTCTGTTACTGCAGAAGGCCAGGTTTCACTGCATTAAATCTACACCTCTCTCACTAACTTTAATAGGGTTATTTCAGGAATGCCAGCCTTGAGCAATGAAAGAAATATCTAGCCACACAAAGGTTTGTTCATTTTACTGTCTCATTTGAAGATGCCCTACCATTTATCATACCAACTCAAAATGCAATCAGAGATACCTGCCTATTGTACAGAGGAACCAGTCTGAATTGGATAAGTAAGCACCAGCAAAATCAAAGTACTCAATGTATTCACAAATTCTGCTAGAAAAAATGTTTTAAAAAAGTATTTTCTGATAATTTTTCATTAGTTTACCTTTGAAACAAATGGATTGTTCAAAGATTTTGAATCACTATTAAAATAGTTATTAAAATCTATTTAATTAAACTANCCCGACAGACTGGACTGGCCTGGTCCCACCCAGCATCCCTTAGGCCTCTCCCATGGCCCCATGGGCCAGGACCCATTTTAGTCCTTAGGGTCATCAGCCACTCACCACAGACCCACCCGGAGATGGAGATGGAGCTGGGGCTCCCTCCAGCTGGCCTGCTCCCTGGTACCCTGGGGATCACCTGTCATTCCTGGCTCCTCAGCTGTACCCTATGCCAGGGTATGGGGTGAGCAGAATTTTTTTCCCAAATAATGAAACACTGAAATGATGTTTGTACTCTTTGAAATTACTCGATGATCTCTAAAACAAAGTTTATGCTGAAGTTAATGAATTCCTGAAGTTTATTGCCACAGGATGCAAGTACCTTCGGTTTCCTCACATTCAAAAAATTCACAAAGTCTTTAAAGAAATAGTGATGAGAAGAGACAGAATTGTGCCTACTTTCATCCCCAATTGCTATCTCCCCTGGATAGTACAGTACAGTGGAAACAGATCACAGAAAATACCAGAGTTTGTGTAATCTTCCTAAACAATATCATTTTTTCCAACTACTGGGTTGGATAACACCATTTTTTATGTTCTAAAGATTTTAGCCCAAACATATCATTCCTAATAAAAGCCAGGAAGTAAAAAGAATGAAAAGCTGACAAGAGTCAACCTTTGGAGAAGCAAAGGTTGTGACTGTGCTTCATGTGAGAGTGTTTGTTTGTTTTCCATCTCAACAGATCTTGCCATCCCAGAACGTTTCCGTGTACTTTGGAACAAGAAAGAATGCTTCTCTGATCCATGAGCAAGCCTGTAAGGTAAAATGGGAAACAGTTCAATGAAAGAGTAGACTCTAAAATGTTAGCAAAAGAAAGTTCAATGACCTTTTACTGCTAGGAATCAGCTTTCCTTGTGGGAGGGAATAGAAAAGTTGATCCCTAGGGATAAAAGAGTGAGCATGTAAGACAGCTAAAGAAAAACATATTGAAAAATACCCAGATGCACCAAACTCTCAGATTAATTGGCACTTGCTAACCCAATTATAGACTTCCAAAGATGTTTGCCACAAATGTCCATCTCAATCTAAAGGCAAAGCAGAAATTAAACTTTTGAATAGGACAATTCACTTAAACATGCAAGTGCATTCAGCACTGCCTCCTGCAATGTGCCTGTAACATACCTCTTACATACAGTGGGATACATATTTCCATTTGTTCACCCTAATAGAGCATTAGCAATAATAACCATCAAGTACAAACCAACACAAATTCTGTGTTCAAGAAAACAAAAAGCCCATGTGGCTAGGAGGAATCAAGCATTAATCAAAACAGGGTACTCATTCAGGGACACTGACCTAAGTAAGTGAAAGATAGGGGCAGAGATTGTTGCCATACTTACAAGTACAGTCTGGGGAATTGCTGGAGATATCCCGGACTCTTACAATTAATAAACAAGATTTTCTACAGAATACTTTTGTTTTTACTAAACGTTTGAAAACTTTTTGTGAAATCATCTCTTTGCTTCTGAACTCACAAGGCATTATTTGCTAGAGAATTTCTTATCAAGTTTGGCATGACATTTTTCAATGGATGTTTTTTCTCTGCAAGCTTTTATTACAGTGGGAGTACTAACACTTAAAATATCAGCATTGCTTACCCTGCCTTTCCTGCCTTGATGAGCGCCAAGTGCTAACAAAGCACAATTTATGAAATCCTCTTCTCAAAGAAACTATATCCTCCCTTCAGAGAATAATTCAGACTTTCTGCATGAAAGCATTAGTGCTAGCTGAGTTCTAAATAAAGGTATTTATAAAGTCATTTTTGTTGTCTATAATTCAAATATCTCATCTTAAACCAATTGCTCCACAAAACACACCACAAATGTTTATGCTTTAAGAACAAGTGCATGAAGAAGAAGGCAAAAAGGAAAACTGAATTTGATTTATTATTTTTTCTTCTTAAATCTGGTTCAAAGGCATTTTTTCTGTCAGGTACCTTCTGACTACTAGTATCTCACTGTGATAATAAACTACAAAGAGAGATGTTAAATGGCTTACTCAAATGAATGGCAGAATAAAAAAGTTTTCTGAAAAGAAATACCCTGTTTACATAATTATATATCTTGAAAAGAAGTTCACAAATGATCTAATAGAGTCATCAGTAATATTACTCTCATAATTTGTTGATAAAGTGTCAATAAATAACTGGTGCTAAGCACTTTAGGGGTGTGATCAAATAATAAAGTAAATATTTAAAATATTTACCTTGACATTCATCATAAATATTATAAAACATAAGACCCTACCACTATTTATCCACCATTTATTGATAATTTAGCTCTCTATTATTTCAGTCTTTGAAATTGACGTATAAAGGTCTGTAATTAAAAAATTGTGTTCCAGATCCTGATTAAAAAAAACATCGAGTTTAAAACCTCTGTTGACAGGAGAAATAGGGCCAGCAAAATGTCAGCTTTGGACATGGGGAGAGCAGGCTTCAGGCTGCTCATGGAATTAATAAGGACTTGTGAAAAATATTTTTGCAGATCCAGAGGTCCATCAGTGCTGATCACTTTTGAAACATCACCTCCTAAGGGCACAGGAAGAGAAATTCCCGGATGTTGCAAGTCAAGCAGGGAAGGCAGAAGGCCTGCTTGGCTGGACAAGGTTCTTCCCTTGGAAGCAACCCAAAAAAGGAAGGTATATGCCCAGTGGAGGCAAAGTCAGGTGACATGGGAAGAATACAGAGATACTGCATGCCACTGTAGGAAGAAAATTTGTGTGGCCAAAGCTCAGCAGGAATTGATACTGGACAGAAATGTGAGGGACCATAAAAAGAGGTTTTTCAAATATATTAACGGCAATAGGCACCGTAAAAATTACATCAGTCAATTACAGCACAAAGATGGTCACCTCAGAACCAGGGACAAGGACAAGGCAGAGCCCTGACAATAAAAAGAGCTGGAAATTATGTCACCAGCAGGATGACAAGTGGAACACCCTGAGCTGTTGGCATCCTCCCACCACTGTGTATGGCCAGAGAGTGCACAAGATACATTGGGAATGATTCCCACTGCCCAGTCTCCTCTAGACCGTATTAGTGACCTTCATACAAATCTTGATTTGAGAATACTCTCTAAGTTTTCATAAACCACCTGCACTTTCCTGAAAAAAATCCCAAGCTTCAGATTCTGACAAATCACCATTTTCCCAGGAAAATCTAGTTTATTAAAAGAATAATCTTTCTTGCTGTAAGTGGGACAGTTTTATAAGCTGCTATTCACTGAGAATGGTCTGGAATATCATTGTTCTTCATCAGGATCCCTTGCCAGTGTGAAGCACTTTTAGAAGTACTGTATGTCTGATCCATCAGAGAACATGCAGGAGAACATTTTGGCTCTAAAATAATAATAATAATAATATTTTTTAGAAAAACCTGCAAAGAATGTTTAGCCTTTTTAGTGGACTGTGTTGGTTATGCTGCCTGGAAATGTAATTCTTTCCTAGTTACTCAGAATTGACTGGAAATGAGATAGAGTATTTTTCTTCTTACTTTTCCCTTCAATCTCAGTCACATGCTCCCTGAATCCCATGTGTCACTTGTCCCTCTTTCTCACTGTCCTTCCTCTACCATACACTAGAAACACCAACACATATATGTATGCATAACTTCCATCTTCATACACTCCTCCTCTTTCCCCTCCTACCTACAAATTATTAGCTGAACCCATCCTTCAAAAATTATTGCTGTTAACTCCTCTTAAATGCCACTCTTATCTTTACAAAACAATATATGTTCCTGCATATGAAAGAGAATCCTAAATTCTTTGCCTGTTCTTACCAATATTCACCCTTTCACCCTAAAATTAGAGAAGCTGAAGTAAATTATTTTTTGACTGTTGATTACCACATACCTTGCAGCACATTTTCAAACTCAATTTGAGCATATTTTCCCATTGCTAGTCCTAAAAATCAATTTAGTTCACAATATTAAAACTTCTCTTCTGAACATGCAAGGGCATTTATTTGCTGCAAGATTACATTTTTGAGGCATCTTATTTAGCCTGAGGGTCTTGTCCACATGCATCTGTGTATAGGTTTGGGTCTGGGATACCAGGACACACCTTGTCCCCATCCAAATAGGGGCAAAGGTGTTGTGTGATTGCTGTTGAGTGATTTTACTGCTTACACTGCTGACAGTCAGCAGACATGATTTATCAGAGAGAAGCTGTCAGCTTTAGTGAATGTACATGGGTTTTGAAAATATGCACTTTGTGGCCAGGCAAATAGCAAAAATTTTAGCTCAACAATGATTACATAAGCTATCAATAATAAGTTTAGCAATATTCATTATGCAAAAAGTTTTATGTATGCTTATGAATGCATCCTAAAGTGAACTGCTATTTTTGAACTATATTAAATTATTGAAATTCTGTGACAATCTGATGAAAAATGTATTACATATATTTTCAATGAGTTAGTGTACTGGGTGACACTAACAAATAAATGCTGTTCCATAAATATATTCCATAAGTGCAATGGTAAAAATGTAAGACTATCCAAGACTGCAAAACAGAGATAGATATAGTAGTCAGCTTTCACAGGCAGCACTCCTTAAACCAAAGGAAACTGCCTTTGGAATATTCACAGTATGGTGAAGAAAATGGAATGGGGCTCTGCAATAGAAAAGACCACAGATTACATCTTTTTGCTCCTACAATATGAGTGGACCTAGATGAGTTTTTCACACAGACTTAACCAGCATTTCAGACAGTAAGCATTATAAATGCCTTACTGTGATAAACTTGCACTCATCACCAAGGGAGCAAGAATTCTTATTCCATTGATGTAAATACTGTTGCTCATTTTACCAGCTCTGAAGTTCTGCTTTTCACCATTTTTCCTTTTTCCCCCCCTTTGTTACTAGGCAACATAAGCAAAACTGTTTCACACCATGAGAGCACCTTATAATTTATTTGAATGGGAAATATCTGTGATCAGAAATAACAGATTTTTCTCTGATATTTTGACAAATAACATATAAATAAACACTTTAAGAATTAAGAAAATATTGATTTTTTTAAAAAAAACTCTTATGTAGAATCAAAAACTTATAGCTAAGCCTTTTTGCTAGTCTCTAAGTTGGGATCTCCAAATCACCTCTTCCAGGTCACTGTCAACATATCAGCCAGCTTTAAGGGGAGCAGTTGGGCTTACTGTGAGCACTCTTGGAAAATTTCACAGAATCTTACAATTTCAAAATGTTTAATTTGGGAAGGGACCATAGGGGGTCATCTGGGTCCAACCTCACTGCTCAGGCAGGGTAATCCCAGAGCACATGGCACAGGATTGTGTCCAGATGGTTCTTGAGTATCTCCAGTGAGGGAGACTTCTCTGGACAACCTGTTCCAGGGCTCAGTCACTGCACAGTAAAGAAGTTCTTCCTCATACTCAGGTGGAACTTCTGTGTATCAGTTTCTGCCCATTGCCTGTTGGAATTTCATGCATTTAAAAAGTAACATCATTAAACCCAGCTGAATCCAAGAAACAATCATCATCCTCTAAATGTACTATTAAATCATTAAATCATCATACCTAAATGTATTATTAAAGGCCAAGGGCAATTTAACTCTTCCTTAACACATAAAGTGCCTGCTGGCATTAGTTTGGTGAGGAGCTCAGAATACTTCTGCTGTAAAAACATACAATTTGATGACTAATATTTATAGGTTAAGTCACAAGACTTGTAATAAAGGAAAGAATAAGAAAAATAAAATATTACAGAAGAAAAAATTAAAATACAGGGTGAAGATATGGCTATAAACAGCATTTTGAGTTTTATCTCAAAATACAGGACCATTTAATTATGGTACTTGAATGAATCTGGCAGAGAGCCTAAAAGTTCTCTGTAATAGTGCTGCAGCTCTGTAATACAATGGATCAGGGTAGCTATTTTACACTTCAGATATTGATTATGATGCCATTCACTCAGCCTTTATTCATCCTAAAATATGCCTAAGCAATAACTAAGCCTGGAGCAAGAATCAACAAGAACTACAAAGCACCATGAGGCTGGCTTCACTAATTTATTGATCAGCTTATTCTTTTGAGGAGGGGTCTCCCAGATAGCCATTATTCCACTATACAGAGGCAAATAACAGTGAACCTTTTCTTGCCCATACAAAGAAATCTAGTTTACACTGTTGATTTGGATCCAAAATCAAAGCTGAAATAAATCAATGCAAACTGATTGTACTGCATAAGAAAGACAAGGCAGGCCATCTTCCCACTACAAAACTGAGCTGTAGGAGGAGTTAGCTTTCAGAAGAGATCATCAATGTCATTATAAGCCATCTCTTTTCTCTTTGGCATCTTCTCAACACCCCTCCTCTGCAGGAAAGATGTGACTTCTTAGGACATCCAGCAGATTTGTCAAGGTCCGGGGCATGTCACAGGTTAGCTGTGGTATAATTGATGCTACCTTCTCCTCCCACCATCTATCTCGATCTTCACTTTCTAAATGTTTCAGAAGATTTTAACTTTACCTTTGTCCTGAATCCAAACCTCCAGTCCTCCTATAGCTCATAGTCCTTTCATACATATTTTATTGTGCATAAATCTGTTATTGACCAATGGACTCACGAAACCCTACAATAGGTGAATACATGTGTATTGGTGATTATGAAAGTCAGTGTAGTGCTATTTGTAGGAAATCATGCAGAGAAATTGAGCAATATCTTCTTCTTTCAGTGAAATTTCCCAGATCAAGGAATTGAATTAACATTTCCATTTGTTTCTTGTTTAATTTCACACCCTCATATTACATTAAAGTCATAACCAAGTTTTTTTTACAATATAAGTACTTTTACCATTATTTTCTTTCACCAAAAACCAGAAATAAAGCTTTTGCAAAATGAAAATTGATACAGTACCTAGAAGTGAGCTTATATTTTCTATTTTTTTACTTTTCAGAGTGTCCCATTTGCATGGCTTGTCTCACAGAATGTGGATAAGAGTCTTTTATAAATAATCTTGAAAAATAACCTAGCAGTTTCTAAACCTCCCACTCCTAGTAATTTTGGAGAGGCTTATATAATAATATTAATTGGGACAATATGCAAGTGTGCTGGAAGCATTCATGCTAGTAAAGATGTCTTTGATCTCTAAGAAGGACAGACCTTGTTAAAGCACACAAACTTTTAACCATTTTCCATCTAGGTCTCATGAAAGAATACATCAATGCCTGTTGAGCTGTCAAATGACTAAAATCTGGAAGGCTACATCTAATATCTGTTGTACTTCTTGGAGACATCTGCGAAAGAATAAACTTAAGGAGAAGTTGAAAACTGGAGGGCTGCGACCACAGTTGATGAAATTAGATGAGTGACTTTTGGAAAGCTCAGAGAAAACCAGAGACACACCAGATGGCATAGATCTTAAAGGAAACAGAGTTGCTCAGGTCACAAACTGTCTGCAAGATTTTGCTTCCTGAACAAAGGAATACACAGATTCCTGTTCTTTGTTCTTACTACACTTTTACTTTACTCGTACTTCTTATTGAAATACTCTTTGTTCCCATTCTTTTGTTATCACAGAGAAATACAAGCAACAAAGAATTGACTCTGCCATCTTCTTGCCCTAATAATCAAACACATCAATGGGGATAGAAATAATGGCAAAGCACACAAGCCCAAGAATAGTAAATGAGTAATTGTACCTACTTGCTAAGACTAAAAGACCATGAAAGACATAATCTAAATTAGAAACTATATCTCAGGTTTGTCAACAAGGGATTTGGAGTGTTGTAACTGGAAGGGCTTGGAATAAACATGGAAAAGAAATATGCAAAAAGATGACTTGAAAGGTAAAAGCCAATTAAGACTATTGGCTTTCTTAAAAAATTAAAAAGAAGAAAAAGAAAAAAGATAATTAAAGAAAAGACATGTGAAATTTGATTGGTAACCAGTAATTGTCACTTGCCTTGCCTCATCAGTTTCAAATAATCCTGAGTTGGTTGTCATACAAGTGAGAAATCGTGGAATTTTTCTCTGATGTTGGCATTAATGGAAAACAGCACCCATGAGACAAGCTGTTGTGTAAACAATGATGTAACCAGAGATCTCTTTATGGAATAACAATAGGATCAAAATGAAGGTAAGATAAATCCACTGGGTTTTTTAAAGATTTTATAGTTGTGGCTCTGCAACATGAATTTCCACAGTGAAGCTCAGGTTTCATGAGGATTTGCTAAAATACAGGGTTTTAATTTCTCTCTACACCTCCACGAACTCTCCATACAATGGGCTATAGAGGATTAGGTAAATGAAGTATCTCCTAATATTTTAATGGAGTATTAAGAGATGTTTAAGTAATGGAGATATAGCATGGATATTTTGGAGGCCAAAACTCAAACGATTGTCATACATTGATTACGAAATCCTGAGGAATGTGGGTGCACTAGTTTTGGTGAAACCACAAAAGTGGAGGATGATGGGTCAAATCCTCAAGTAAGCAATGTAAGATAAAGTTTGAAAAAGGTCTTTCATATCCCATTTAAATCTATAGTAGCAGAGTATAGTTAATAGGTTGGAATGGTTCTTTCAGTGGTCATAGAAAGCTCAACGATTTCAGAACCAGCAGAAGCATCATTCGTGATTAAACCAAAATTAAGATTTTTCATCTGGGAAACAGAAAACAATATTTTTCCAGCAGCACTTTGCAATTTTTTTTTCTTCTTCCTATGTCTCTTTCTTCTTACTATCTTGGTTTGATTTGCAGTGTTAATATATCTTGTGCAGAAATAGCTATGTTGACAGAGGGGTTCATCCAAGAAAAACAAGAGGTATTAAGTTATTCCGTATTTTCCCATCTGATTTCATATTCAAGCTCTCTACATAAAAAGGATGCCATTTTCTATCAACCAGGTAGTTCAAAGACCTTCTGACAAATGGCAAATAACTTGAAAGCCATCTTCTATTGTAACTTATATAGGCAGAATTTTGAAGATCTTAAATAAAAAATTGATTGAGGAGAGAGTCATACATGGGAATTAATTCCTTCCCGCTCTCAGGGATTTGGTTGGTTTTACAGGAAGAAAAAAATTGTACCCATTTGTCTTAGAGGGCTAGTAATAAAATAGATATTCAGAGCTAATCAGACTGTTCAAATCCAGACCTTTTCTGTCTAGGAAAGAAATAACAGGTATTTTATGACTGCTCTGTGCCTTATGTAGAATCAGCGTCATTGTCCTTGCACATTGCCCCTTTCATTGTGTAGAAAAGATGCAAAGACCTGAATGGCAAAACTTATTCCTAAATGTGATTTATGTAGGGCAGGGTTAAAATAAATTGTGTGCAAAGTTTTACATTGATTTGCAGTACTTTGAGCATTAAAGACTCAAAGGGATCTGTCTAAAGTCTAGATATCAGTTTTAGAAACTTTAAAGTCTTAGAGTTCTCAAGTATTGCTTTGTTTCTGAAGAGGTGCCAAGCCTTTACTCAGACCCTCCAAGGCAGGTGTGCAGAATTCTATTCTCTAAACATTAGAAAAATTGAAAATTTTTGTTGCTAAGACCACACATCTCTCATAATTAAAAAAAATAATTAATTTTGCTGATTTTAACATTTCATAGAAGAGTAACTTGCTCTCTTCAATTAATAACAGACCTTTCTTCATGTACATGAATTAGGAAGCAAGTCAAATGTTTGTGTTTAAGCCTTTTCTGCCAGTGACCAGTAGCCAAAAGTTTTATTACAGATAATCAAAATATATTCCACCTGTCATGTCAAGTTTTCACCAACACAAGGGCCACCCTGATTTAACAACAAGTTTAAAGTTCTTTCTGATTCTGTTTTTACAACAAAATGCAGTTTTATTACTCTATTCATAATCTTCTACTCAGATTTAACATACTGGGTACTAATTCTTCAGACACATGCATTTCAGGCTGTCACATGTGCTTTCTTTCTGGAAATGTATATTTAGTCATCAGGCCATAATGTTCATAATTATCATATTTTGAAAGACCACAGGATGTAAATTTATCACAACCTCATGAATGCAGCTAATTCCTTACATGTAGCAGAGAAAAAAAAAGTTTAAGCTTTTCCTGTTTGATGATGAATTTATACGCTTTACTGATCAAAATTCATCAGACAGGGCTTCTAACTTATCATTACTTCAATAAATAAAATAAAACAAAACAGCAAACATATGGGCCAGTGGTGGGATGCCAGTAATCTGGAAGTATTGCTTTTCTTTTGAAAAACCTATCAGCCTAAATTTTCAGAATCTGGAGGGAAAGATGCCATATCATAGCACAGCTATAGAAGTGTCTTGACTCAAATACTAACTGGACAAATTAGGGGCAGGGGATGGGAAGGAGGAAGGGAAGGGCTGAAGCCTAATAATTTCTTTAAAAAGGAAGAACAGAACAATAACAACAGTGTCTCTTAAGACAGATGAAATACTGAAAGATATCTTCCTTATGTACTAATGGTGGTAACTATAAAATCAGTTCTTAATTTATTTTTTTAATTTGCTATATAGAATTCATGTCCATATTTACTGTAAGAAGAGAATTGAGTTATTTGAAATATCTGCACTTTCTTAGCTTCAAAGTGCTCTCTCATGTGTCCCAAATCTGCCAGCAAAACTCTTCCACTGCTGTTTTCTTCTAACACAGTTGACACTAATGGTCCAGTCAACTTCTCTTCCAAACAACCTGGTATAAATAAATTAGCAAGCAATGGGTTCACTTGGAGCTGCAAAGGGACAGCAGCAGAATCCAGGTCTGTCAAGTTGCCGAGGGAGACTGGCCCAAGCAGCCTCTGGGCGATGCAGTGTGACCCTTGCCTGCTCTGCGACCAAGTGTGCTAGAACCAGCTGGTCAGTCCAGCAGTTAGCTGCTCCTCATACTCCGGAGGGGAAAGAATCATTCCACTGGGGCCCAGCTGTCATTGGATCCCAACTGGAAGGCAGAGATATGGCCTTACCTGCTCATCTGACCTGTCACCCCCTCTCTGCCCTCTGCCCATTCATCCTGACAGCTTGGGAGAGAAGTCTCAGAGACCTGCATATATAATTATGTAGTAGTAGCATAGTCAAGTGACTGGGTTTGGAAATCCGAACTCTGTGCAGCTCAAATTCTTCATGTCATAAAATTAGCACTTAATTATTATTACATGAGACTTTCTCAAATGCCCTTACAGGAAAATCAGCCTGATCAAATCTGCCAAGTATGGTTCTGGAACTCTAGGATAAAATCCATATTAGGCAAAGTGGCCTCTACTTTGAGCATCTCCCATGAGACAGCTTTTTTAGGTCAGGAAGAGCACCTACATAAATCAATTCCAAAGAACTGTAGGGTTTTGGTTCTACATGCAGCAATGTTAAACACAGTCTCTAAATGAATGCCCTGGAAATTTAACAACCCCTAAGCATTGTGGTAAGTGTTAAGTTTCCTTTGCCCTGATATCTTAGTATATGGCCAGTAGTTACTGGGTGATATGGAACTTATTTGACATTTGATGGTTCTGAGTGGTAATAAAAATAGCAGCCTTTTGGTTCAGAAGATCAGGTGTCTACACTGGTGAGTCAGGGGATGACACATGCCAGTCAGCTGAAGGACTGGAGGTGGGAGCCTAATTGAGTTGTGCCTGTGAATTGCATCAACAATCAAACATCTAAAAATTTATGGCCCTGACAGGGTATGAGAGAGAAAAATGGTGGCTGGGATGACTTAGTGAGGACAAATACACCAACCAAAATCAGCATCCAAGAAGGGAAGGGATGGGAGTTCTTCTTTCCATCTATCATTAAAAATCAAATTGTAGATGTGGTGCCCCTGTGAGGTTGGGATTCCAGCTGATGTCTTGAGCTTAGTGTCTAAACTGTCTAATTAGACTGGACAGATGAAGAGGAAGGAAGACTGGGACAGAAAGGCAGGAGTATAAGAGCTTCCTAGGAAAGTTGGCTAGTTTTTACTCATTTTTATGCTTTAAGAGAAATGGGAGCATTTTGGGCAAGGAAAAGTTTCTCTGCAGTGTTTAATAATCTGCAGAAATACACAGGAAGATAACACAGCTAAAGTTCTTGTCTCTTTAGTATAGACATTTTCTTGCCTCCTGTTTGAGACTGGTAAGGCAAATGTTAATGTTATCATCTCTAGTAAGGCTGCATTTAGAATCAGGTCTAGGATGATGTTACTCTAATTCCAGCATCGAAGGCAGAAAAACTGATCAGCACAAATTAGGAGAAGCAATTACCCCAGTGAGGAGCAGCACCTATTTGGATGGGGGAATTAAAAACAGCAAAAATAATCCAAAAATACATTATAGAGCTGATTGAAAGTGCCTAAACCTTATAGCTAGGTCTGTGCTTAGGTTTCTTGAAATATGCCTGTGTGCCTTTGCTCTCGTAGTCATCCCAACATGATCGCAGGTACTACTGTTGCTGGGGATGATTTGGACATGAATCACAGGGATGCAAAACTTATGATTATATTCCAAAACTATTATTATCTTCCTGGTTATATTATGTGGAAATACATTACACCGATTTTCTAGCTTTACATGAGAAGGTCTAAACTATGTGATGAATAAAAGAAAAAAACTCACATACAATCCTTCCTCATCAAATACAGACACATTACCTAGACTTTTCACATGCCCCTTTCCAAGCAAAAAAATGATGTCTGAAAATCCAAAAAAGTCTAAAGTTTTGAATTTTATGTAACTCTTTTCTTGCCACTAATCCTGGAAAAGGCAATAAATTATGAATTCAATGTTTAACCAAGAGTTGGATTATTTAAATAGAAAAAAGTTGCAAATTATTCAAATTAAAGGTTGAGCTCCACTTAAAAATTAATTATAAGCATTTAGAAAAATTAATTGTTGGCATTTTTCTCTACTTGATCAATCTTAACAGATCTAAAGAATAAACTGAAAAGGAAAATAAAGTACATCAAAGATTCTTAACGAAATTCATCATTTTGGTGAATATTTATATTAACAACTTGTATATATTCAAATTAATACTCAATGGCAATATGTGCATTTTAACAACATCCTTTGTTTTTTTCCAAACTAAAATTTTGTTCTGCAGGTTTTAGCCATACACTTGAAAATACTCATCCACTCAATTTTGTATACATATTTAGGTAGACATGCTGAATTCAGTAGTGCCTTTGTGTACCTTGTTTTGCCAGAGGAATGTTAGCTTTAACACGGGGAAAAGGTTTTTCACTGCAGAATCATTAACCAGAGCTTGAATTCTCAGCTCAGTGTATCTGTTTCTTAAACAAATATATTGCCCAACAAAAGAAGTAAATGAGAAGAGGCCCTGCAAATCGAAGTTGGTGCTCTTTATCTTTTGTGTGGGAGGACTGTCAAATGAATGCAATTCAACAACCCATTTGCATCAGCCCAGCTTAAATATCCACTGAGGGAGGCAGGAGTTTGGCAAGCTGTGTCAGCAGGTTACCTTGCCATTGTGAAAAAGCAGAGCAACAGCATGCTAGACATAATGAGACAAGTGTTGTGCATTCAGGTCCCCAAAGTCTTTTCTTGCTAAAGGAGAAGAAAAGGTTGGCCTGCATTAACACTCTAGATATGCTTCATGTTTACATAGCCCAGTCAATTGCATTTTCTTCACTGTGGTGTTAAAAGTGCATTTATGAATACAGTAAGTCAATCCTGCGAAACTATTCAAGTCTTATTTCTTGTATATTTCTTGTATATTATATGACATGGAAAAGAACATGTTAAGAGTATGAGTCACCATTGTCTGTGATTTATACCATGACTGTAGCAAAAGTATCTTGGTTCATTTAATGGAAATCAGCCTTGTTGCAGGTTTCACTTGGCATGTACGAAGAGGCCAGGAAACAGAGGTGACATGGAGGCAGAGGTGAATGAGACAAAAAAAACATGATTCTGCAGAACAACTTCTCCACATTGAAAGGGGAACACTTAAGCAACACTAAAAAGGAATTGGTGACTTCTACAAGCTTATGAGTTTGTAGAAGTTATGAGCTGTAGAATTTTGTTTGCGAAGCCTGGAGCATTCCCTAAGAGTTGCTAGAGACAGCAAAGCTGGGGCAAGGGAACAGCCTGACAAGCACCCCACAGAAGCAGCCAAGGGAACGATATGAGAAGGAGTAGGCTCAGTTCTAGTAGCCTGCTGTTGCTGCTGCCAGCACTTATGAGGAAAGTTAGCAAGGTGCACAGGAACATCTGGCAAGGCCTGAAAGGAGGAACAGGAAGGCAGTGGACAGAGTGCAGACGTAGTGTTTTGCTACATGTCTGGTTCAATGAAATAACCTGTCCCCTCTCCCTCCTTGTAGGTTCAGACTTCTTTTGCACCGATACACTGACAATTGCTGCCATCTGTCTAAAGGAATATGACAGCAACCTCAATATTTTATTTAGCTGACACAATGGATTCACACATACATAGGTAGTCATATCATTAGCACTCCACCAGCTGTAACTGGTCTTATGTCCCTTCCTCTGCTAGAGCTGAAAGAGTAACCCTAAGGCTGATCTAAATTACTGCTCTCCAGAGTTGTCATGGTAACAGGAACCGGCTGAGCAACCCAGGCATTTTATCTTTTCCTTGAACATATTCTGAACGCTACATTCGGAACAGGGATTGCAGCTGTGCCATCCCCACGGGCTTCCTTTCTTTCATACAGAATCATCAGGTTCCCAGCTAAATCAGACATCTGCCTGCTTTACAACATGTGAGTGGCAGATCTCTGCCAAAAAGGTTTCCAGAATCTGCTGAATTACTTTTGTGGTCAGAACTGTCATTCTACACTTGGTATATCGACAGAAACACTACGTTTCAAAATATCCCTACACTGGAACTTGCGAAACAACTTATGGAATTTTAAAAATACACCTTCTCATAAAAATTCAACTTGTGTCAAAACATGCTTTTGTGTTTCCTTTCCAGAAGTATTCAAATAAATCACTCACTAAAAAGTGTTATAAAAAATAACTAAAAATAAGTAATCGGTGAGGAAAGGAAACCTTCTGGCAACAATAAAAACAAAATAATCAGAAAAACCTCATTTCTGGAGCCTTCTGTTCCTACCATAGAGCCATTCTTTGCATGAACTTTAATATTTATTAATATTGTGCAACATATATGCTCCTTCATTTGGAATTTGTCTGTCTTTAAGATTATAAAGTATTCAAAAAATAAAGAAAGATGAGCATGGCTGTATTCTGGTTATTTAGATAGTTAGTTCTCATATTAGAATGGTACTGAATTTGGCAAAAGGAGAACACAGAGCCAATATATTCTTCCTAAAGAGAAAAGAGTTGCCAGTGGCTTTGCCTTGGATTCTTCATGCTAAAGATTAGAAGGCATGAATATCTTCTGTAAGAACTTTGTGGAGGAGGCTCTGCTGATCATTAAAAAAACTGTGCTGGATTAGCCTTTAGAGTCTGGGTGGATCAGTGGAGATGGGGCTTCATTTTGCCCATTTAACAGGTCATTGAAACAGATGGTAGAGAGCTGAATGGCATATGACTGCAGCTAATGGAGCATTGCCTGTGCAGCTCTACTCCAGATTCTGATCTGATGATTAAGATATTTGCTGCCTGAAGTGGTTAAGTGGAGAAGAGCACTATACGGTGATACCCAATTTACAGTTCTTAAAGTCGGGGAGTGGAGCTTGTTGTGACAGGCTGCCCAGCTCACTTTTGCACAAAATTCCTCATTTATGGAGAAATACTTTGGGCCACATTACTAACACTAGGATTTAATTCGCTTATCATATGTAGTGTTTGTAACATTAGTCAATTCTTCCCATTCATCTAACGCATTTCAGGTCCACATTCAAGAATTTGAGTATGTGAATCCTTCCAAATAAAGAGCAATTATCTAAGAAAATGACCTAACAGAGTATTTTCCTCCTCCATAACAGCAGTAATATAGCCTTTGATTTCTGTTTCAGCAATAGCTTTGCTTCAAAAGGACTTTCCTCTCAATACATGCTCAGCTATCATGGCTGTGGCTCAAAAAAAAATATTATCAGGAAAAAAAGAAATAGCATTAACAGTCTTTATATTATTGGATCATTAAGACTCATAGTCAAATATTTACTGTGTTCAAAATAAATCCAGAATAACCAGAAAATATTTAGAATCAAAGCACTGAGCAAATTAATTTAGCTAGGGAGAGCAAAAGCAATGATACAATGCAGGTTTACAGTTGAGGATATAAATTCTGTCATTCTTACTCACTGTATTAAACATTTGAAAACATTTTAAAATTGCACATCAAGGTTTTTTCTGTAAAGAACAGCAATGAATATCCTTCAAGGGCAAAACAAAGAAAATTTCACATTCCATGGAGGAAAATGTTACACAAAAATGCAAGCGAAGGATTTTATGTGTAGAGCCCTTCTGGAGAGAGGAGGAGGAAAAGGAATCACACAAAGATACTTCTCACAGTCTAATCTCATAAATGAGGTGGCTGGAAGAAAAAATGTCTTTACTCACACTTACTTTCCATCAGAAAGCTCCTTCTCACAGCTAAGTACAACAGCTCTCTATTTTTGTGTGCACAAGAAATGGTACTGTAAGACTTCTGCTGTGCAGAAAGTACTATTAGAACAGTTTGTTTTTTATTGGTTTGTGGATTGGGAGGCTTGTTTGATTAGTTGCATAACAATTTATTAAATGACAAAATCACATCCTCCTAGTTTTGAGAGGATTTTTCATAACAAAATAAAGAACAATTTTCACTTAAAGACAACTTTTAAGTGGCTTACTTATAGACTGAAGTAGAAATTTTATTTGCTATATCTATCCAAAAGCTGCCCATTTTCTCTCTAGTCCTCTAATAAAGGAAACAGATCTATTCACCATCTGATGACTGCCATTTCTCTTGTTTTTCCAGGCATCTAGGCTTTCTAATATAGCAGTCTACAATGCAAAAATAATCTTCTATAGGATGACATAGAAAAGATGTCCTGTCACCGTCTCTTGGAAACTTACAAGAAGATTCTTCAGAGACTAGAACTTCCAAGACAGTACACAGCAGAAGCAGGATACTTTTGTGTTTTCTGTTTGAGAAAGGATATGTTCTAGGTTCTCATACAGGATGCAACAAATACATGCTCAGAGATATGTGTATGTGTATATACATACATACATACATACAAATATATGAATGCGTATATATTTCCATACATGTATATAAAAGCATATATGTTGGGTTACAATTTGTCTTTATGTAAACTAAACTAAATGGGATGGATATTTCTGAGCTCCTGTATGACTTTTTTATGTATATGAGTTCTCATTCACATACTTACTGAAGTAAAACACTTTGTAATACAGCACTCTGGAAAATTTTCTACAAACTACATCCTTCAACCATGAAAATTTAGGACTGATTATAACATTTAAAAGATTAAATTAATCTGTGGTTTCTTCTCTGTAATCCCAGTTAATTTCTCATAATGTAAGCATTTAGCACATAAAGCTCTTCTGATTCCCAGTGTGGTTTGGGAGGTTGTTTGAGATATAAAATGTCTTTATCTGTGCACTCCAGATACATATACCACATATACTTACCTACTTACCTTAGGTAAGGTGACAGCTCCCAGAGATATGTACATTTATCTGATAATCCATCATCTTCTTTTCAACCCTCCCTTTTTTTTTTTTTTTTAATGATGGTCTCTGAATCAATTGAGACAAGATGTTTTGACGGCAGCCTGTTATTGGACATTTTCCTACTTGCCTATTTCAGTGCTTTCCTTGGATAATGACTCCCATGCTTGTTTCATGATACAGTTCCTCCTCTAACTTGGAAAAAAGGTAGTATGATTATTTTCTGTTTACAGTTATGCTGTGCTTGAAATTTAAACAATACAAAAGGTTAAGCAATAACTGAAATAGCCATTTAACTATCTAATCTATTTTCCTGCTCTTTCCTGAGGAACACTCACAGTTGATATAAGAGCATTTTACTCTGACCTCTGTATACTCTGACACCTGTTTTGACTGTAGTATCTTGAATATGTGGGTTCTTTTAACTCAAATAAAATTTCCCATTTCCAAGCTGGGTACCCAACCTCTACTGCTGTAGAGACAGTCTATTGCCCAGTGGATAGCTATACAAAAGGTGGTAAGACTGGCCTTTTGAATGGTTACAATGACCAGGATGATAGTTTAGAGCATGATTTGCATATTGGAAATATATGTTCAAATGCTAGATCCCAACACAGAGCAAGAAGATAGAAAAGGGTTTCCCTAACAATATGTTGCGTCCCTGAAGTAGAGCTTCTTCTGATTCCCTACTCCCTATCCCCACAGACTCCACACTGGATTTTGAGACACTCTCCTAAAATATAATAAAAAAAAAAACCCCACTGAAAAATTCTCTATCAACTCAGCACTGAACACTTCCTGAAGTTTTAAAGATCCAATTTATTGGTTCATTGCCTGACCAATTGGCTCATAAGAAGATGTGAAAGGGAGGGAATATGATAAGTGCTTTTCCCTAAAGCAGTTTTCTATCATTTTTTAAAGGATTCTCTAACCAGGAATTACAATAACAAGAGTATCTACAGCCCACAGGGAAAACAATATAGCAGGATTTTCAAAGTGATTTCTGAATCCTCTTTTTTAATAACACCACCTTACTTCACCTCAGTTGACTCTACCACATGGAATACGCAATTTCCTGCAACTTAACTGGCAGCTTTGCAGGCTGGAAGTGTAGCAAACTATGGAACCGACATGTTGCTTCAAGCAGGATTTTCTTCTAAAGATGCATTTATTTGGCTTAATTTCAAAATACACAGGAAACTTCACTGTATTAATGGGTTTGTTTTCAACTGAAATAAAAAAATTATGCTACTCGTTATAGCAAAATCAAATTGCAGAATTTGAATTTTGCTTAAAACACTTTTCTTTCTGACAGATTTCAGTTTGAGGACTGGAATCAAAATTTAGGCAAAGCTGCAGCTTCCTGTTCTTCCAAATCACAGCAGGTCACACCGGTCCTCAGAAAGTGCAGTGCACAAATACAGACAGAGATCTTTAACAATATACCCTTTTAACCAGCTGAGCTGAAAGGAGCTATCAATCACCCAAGAAGCTTGATACACCTGTTCACTGCCCAGGAATATCAAGGACCAGAACATCTCTATACTGTAGCAGTAGAACAGCTACTTTTAAAAAGCACTGCTCTTCAACTGTCCTCCCTTACCATGCCAAATTTCCCTAACTGTTTAGGCTGGAGCAATGTAGAGCCAAGAAGTACATTGTGAGGCTGGAAATGAGAAATAAAGACTGTCACCTTGAAAAAGCAATAAGACTGTATGTGGAATAGCAAACAACAAGGGTGATACAATGACCTCTGAGTTGTTTGGATAATGTCTTGGGAGCTGGTACTGCATGGAAGTAAATTTTAAAATACAAACAATAGAATGAGATTTCTTGATGAGCCTTCTGGGCACACTGGAGGCATGGAATCTGAGTCCATTGGTGCTTTAAGCATCAAAGCTCAAATACTTTAAATGATCAGGAGCCTAAATTAGTTATGTTTATTATCATATTTTAATTCATTATAATTGTAACACTATTTGCATACAGAATATCAAAAGAAATAGGCCATTGTAAATCTACACCTATACTTTTTAATTGGCAAAATTCCTCTGAACTGCAAGCTTAAAATTGCAACTAGAGCTATTTTTTTTAGATTATGCATTTTCTTATTTACTTGTTTCTAGACTAGAATGGAAAAACTCCAGGGTCATTTATTTTAAGCTGCAATTTCTGACAGGTTGTGAATTAACTTAGATTGCAAAGTCACCTTGAGAAGTTCATCCAACTAGTTTTGTAGAAAAAGAAATAAAGAATTAAATACTCCATAAAAATAGCGCTTTGAGTAATTTTTCTTCAATATGACCATAAGAAACCTGTGTAATTCTTATATCCTGTTATGTGTCTGTACCCTTGCCCTCTCTATCCCCTTCAAAGCAGCACAGAACATTGTGGACTAACTGGGTAGCATTCTCCTGTCTAAACATTGATGTCTACAGAACCTAAGCAGAGTTGGCAAATATGATATAGCAGATGTAGACTTTGACAGTATTAGATGTTATGATTGTGACATAGGGAGGATGTAATGCAAAACTTCCACATCACTTTCCTGAACAGATGGGAATGTGTCCAAAAGTAACTTCCTTACATGAAATCTCTGGGATGTGACAAAAAAAATGAATGCTGATGAAGAGAAAACAGGTACATGTGTATATATATAAATAAATCCAAATAAAATTAAATCTTCATGTCGCTTGCACTTAATACAATAATCACATCTGACTTGATACATTCAGTAAATATTTAATTCCAAAAAATTATTTCTCTGTGTTTAATATTTGAAAATAAATACAAAAGTGAAATAGTTTGGGGGTTTTTTTTAGAATACGATCTAACAGAATAAGTGTAACATCACTGTGAAAATTTTAAATCAATATGATATTTCTGAAAAAAAAAACCCCATCAGATAAACTATTTGATAAAAAAAAGGCAACTGTCACATTTTAAAAGTTTGTACCTAAATATAAATATTAAAAAATTGTCTTTAGTGTCATATGCATTTAGTGGATGTAGTGCAAAAATAGAGATGAGCATATAAAGTCTCTTAACCACATTACAATCTCTTATGTTCTGAGAAGGACTATTAAAATATACTTTTGGTATACTATACCCGTATTGACTTCTTTGTGTATAAATATATACACAAAGTCAGCACTTACTTCTTGTATTTTGAAAATTCCAGTTAAAGGTATGTATGTGCTGAATAACACTCAAAAGAAATTTATTGAAGGAGTTGGAAGAAAGGATGGAGAGAAATATAATAGGAAAAAGAGGAAGAAAAAGCTACTTTTTGCTGAGGGATTTTTGAAAGCATTCATTTCTGAATCCACTCCTCTTGAAGTTAATGATAAAACTCTTACGGATTTTGGTGTCAAAAAGACAAGTTCCCAGACCTTTTAAAATTTTCTTCCTATCAGTATAAGTCTCTCCCTACTGAAGAGTTGCTTCTGTGACTTCATGCTTAACAGAACAAAAGAAAAGTCTATTCTTTTGAGACTGTGAGAGCAGAGGCAGAAGGAGTGAAAGAATAATAACAGAGCAAGAACTAAAGAGCTAGAATTTCTTTTACTTTGCAGCTGAAGCCAATGGAGCAACACATGCCACATAAGGAGGAAACCCAGGAAGTTTGTGTAATAATTTCTGTCCTCTGGAAACCTATTTATTACATTATTTCATGGCCACTGCCCTCATTATACACTGGGTCCAATAGTATTACTATCAAACAAAAAAAAAAATTACACATAGGCAATCCCTCAGATCCTTTTAGTTCTCAGGTTCTAGGAAGAGTTGATGTACTGTTGTAGCTTCTGCTTTTATACAAACAAGGCTGGTGTAATTATTCCCTAGGAATGATTTAGGGGGTTTGAGTATCTTACCTGTTTTTATCATTTTGTTACTGCTTTCATCCTAGAATGAATTTTAGCTTGTTATTTTATGAATATATTGTAATGAAAATTGCAAATTTAAAATAAGAGTTTTTGATAACAGGATATAATTTTCATCAACCCTACAACTTCTGTGATGACTTTGAAAGTAAATAGTCTCTTGCATGAACTTCCTAATTAACAATTAAAAAGAAATGGAATGTATGCAATAAACTCGGTGAGTTGAATATCTCAACATTTAAGCATCCTTTTTCCAGAAATGGCTTCTTAAGGAATAAATGTCCTGAGAAATCCCACTGTGTTGATGTTGTTTGTGTCTCCCACACCTGTTCTGAAAGTTTCCCTTTTACTCATTTCTTAGCTACATCATAACTTAAGTACTGTAAACTAGCATCAATTTTGTTGGGCCTTTGCAATACCACGGCCTTTTGGGGTCAAACAAAGGAGTTTGACCTTATCCGTTGTCTAAGCACCAAAGGATCAGGAAATATGGTCAGCAAAGCAGAAGTCAGACACAGATAACCAAACCCAGTTTCAGGGTGATAGAAGTCCCTCCCCTGGCCAATACTGCTGCATGGGGCTACAAGTTTAGGGCTCTTCATTGGCCAACTGATCCCATTAGACTATGACAAAACATTCACTAACCTTAACCATTACAGGTTAGAACAATAATTAATTGCCAATTTTTAGATTATTTTTTCAGTTCTGGCACTGACATAATGTGAGGATTTTTATGAGAAAAATTGCCTTGCTGATGCATTTCTATAGCATCCTTTCTTTAAAAAGTCACTTAATCTTTTAGGCTGAATACAGTCTTATAACCAAAAGGGAAAAAAAAGGCAAACAACCAATCCCAAACCCAATACAAGATGTGTTTACCTTGGTTACTTCCTGCTCTAAATGTTACAGAAAATGTCTTTTAAAATGTGGAAAAATTTATTTTTTGATGTTGCTTTTTATAGAAGATCATATTTAAATGATCAAGCTGATTGGGAACAGCCAACATGGCTTTACAAAGAGCAAATCATGCCTGACAAATCTGGTGACATTCTATGATGGGGCTACAGCACTGGTGGATCTGGCAGAGTAACTGACACTGTATACTTGGACGTCTGCAAAGCAACTGACACTATCCCATACGACATCCTTGTGTCTAGACTGCAGACCCTGATTCTAACTCCTCAGCATTCTATGATAAGTTTGTTCGCAATAAACTATGTTGGGAGGAAAGGGTTAGAAGCAGAAGAATGGTGAAGAGGATGGTTAATTGGCTCAAGTGACCTTGCAGCTGGGAATGCCAAGGCATGGAGAATAACAGTGTGGAAAACAAAGCATATTGTGCCTCCTGCTGTTGATCCTCTGACTGTTTTGAGGAGTAAGCTCTCTGTGTACAGATAACATAGGTATTTACAGAGACTTGGAGGCACTCTTACAGACCTGCTTGAGTTCTCGGTCCTGGGAGAGAGAATATCAAAGCTCAGAGATCATAAAAGAGCACAGGGGAGATCACAGCATGGGCTACACAGGCCCCTAATAAATGCATGCAAACAGCAGCCTTGCCACTGCTAGGATGGATTCAGCATGATGCCACCATTCCCACCTGTGTGTCTCCACCTGGGTATAGCTTTGAGATCCTCCAATCAGTGAGGTAATGAAATAAATTTAATCTTTGCATTTCAGCCATGGTTTTGCAGTAGTTCTGGGTGCCTGTCCGTGTCTACTCATACAACTAGTATAACCATTTCAAAATTGCATAGAATAACCCAAAAGAGATAAAGATTTTGTTTCTGGGACTGTCCTAGCTATCATCAATATAAATCTTCAAAGCTTATATTTCTACAATTATAATGTAAGTTTTATAGTATAAGTTTTATAAGTAGACATCCTAGGTATGGCAATAATTCCTTATACTTAGAAAGTCAATATAATTATTCTCTCATACTTTTATAACTTATAGCCCAGTACCAACTGACCTTCAATGCTACATAATAATTGTACTTTACATTATAAGTGCTTACCATAAAATAGTGTATACTAACCACAAAGAGTGTCAGAAATACAGCTGCATGTGATTTTGTTTTGTAACAGCGATTGCCAATGATAACAAGAATACACAGCTGTTGAAAACAACAGCCTTTTCAAGACAAAAATTACTTCATTATTACTACATTCAGTAAAGCTGGCAGGGGTCTTTCAAAGGAAGTGATTTCATTTAATTTACAGCTGGGAAAAAAATAAACTTGGACACTTTGCTGAAAGGTTGTTTTCCAATGTTATCTCCCCTCATTCTGGTACCTTTCATAATAGGTATTATTTTAGTTAGGTAGTGTATCATAGGATTCCTAGTGTCACATAAAATGGATATGCTAAAGTGGATGGGAAATTCCACTGAAGCTAACTGTTGTTTTGGAAATCACATTTATAAGGTCATTATTTCTGGAATCACAATCCTCAAATGAATAGGACTGTTCAAAGTATATGCAGTGAATAATCTAGATACCTGCTGATTCTCATTCAGCAAACTGATCCTTATGAACAAAGACTGAAAAAAGGAATACAGGCTAGAATCTCAGCTTTCATTGCTACCTCATGGATGAGTTCAAGATGAATATGCAACATATTCTGCATATATGTCGTGGTTTGAGGAGGAAGTGAGTTTTTTAAGAAACTCAGGTCAAACCAATCAGTGGCCAGGTTGGATATTGGCATCTGTAGTAGCCACTGAGAGTTTGGACACGCCTCTGAGGACACAAGGGGTTAAAAGCGAGGGCTCCCGACGCTCTTCCTTTTTCCGGGTTCGGCTTTCAGCAGAGGAGCTGGCTCCTCTTCCCCCGTTCAGGGTGGCAGGCTGGGCGGGGGGGAGGGGAGCCAGGTAGGCCCAGGCTCCAGGGTGGGGAAAAGAGGGAGAACGGGACAGGAGCTGGGTTAGGATGGAAGGGTGGAGACCCCTGGGTGCCTTCCGTCCCCCGTCCCTGTCCCCTACCTCCCCCCCCCCCTCCCCCNTATAGATATAATAAACATTCAGGCAACTTCTCTTGTAGGTGCTCCCAGCTGATGTGGGAGATCAAAGGACCAGTGGAGTTTTAACTAAGAAAAGATGACTCTGGAACTCCTGGCAAATGCTGCGATTCCCATGGAACACAAGGAGACCAACCTCACCTTAGAAAGACAGAACAGTGATGCTTTCTGCTTTTGTTCAACATACAGATTTGTTAATTTATGACTGCTAACTGATCACTACAACTCCCATAGTGTTGATTTTTTGCTCTACATATTCTTCTGCATCACCTCAAAGCAGCTTAGGGAAAGCTATCCTAGACCATGTTCAGACCTCTGTCTATGGACAACTTCAATGTTTATGGGGAGATGACTGCTGTGTGGATAAAAGGAGATTCTAGGTAGTTAAATTTTCTGTTTTACACCTCCAGAGACAAGAAAAGGTATTATTGCATTAAGGTTTTGTTCTCTGTGTGTGTTACTTTTCTTTTTTTCCTTGAAAAGCAATTGCAAGTGAAAATTCAGCCAAGACTTTATTCCTTCAAAGTTAAAGACAGATCTTAAATTTAAAAGCTGAGTATACACTAACTTTGACGGAAGAAAAGATATAGATCAGTTAGCAATCAATAGAAGAGTCTGGCCTCCTGCATTGGAATCCTGTACGGCACTGTTCCCAGAGAGAGCTCCCAGGTTTGTTAAAACATCTCCCTCCTTCTGTTCCTTCTTCCTTTGAAGTAAATTTCTTTCTCCTGCTGTTACTGCTGTCACTGCTAAATTATATATGCACTCATGTTCTAAAAACTCTGCATCAGGCACAGTAGTCAGGTACCATTTTCTTCTGTAGCTTGCAGCTGTATGAAACTCAGGTTTTCCTGAGTTTTCAGGTAATTCTACCTCCTTGAATGCCTCACCTTTTTATTATGTATCCTCCAAAAAGAAGGACTATCCAACACTCAGTGTGTTGGAATAAAGTAGACTTGTTCCAATTCCGCAGTATTAGCCCCCAGCATGTCTTCCACAACAGAAAGATTTTCCATGGTTCAGAATCAAATTTAGGAGAATCAAACCAATTAATCAAGGTACAATTACACTTTAAAATTAGGACTATCTCCTGAAATGCTTAAATCTGCTGGAATATCCAACTTCTCTTTAGAAAATATAAGTATCTTCATTAGCTGAAGTCTCAGTAATATAAAGCACCGAATAAAAGAAAAAGCAAAAAATAAAAGTGTGCTGTGAGAGTCATCTTACTTTTGCCGAAATGTGATCTCAAGGTAACCAGATAAAGTCCACGGCAGACAGTGTAACTTTGACTAAATGAAGCAGACCTGCAATCTGAGAAGAGTGTTGCCTGGGTTTGGGGTTTTTTTCTATTTTGGTCTGTTATTTCTGTAGTAGTTCACAACATAACACAATCAAATAAATACAATGTCCATTTGTCTATAGCCATGTAACAAAAGAGTGAAAAACAAGATAAAGGAAATATATTCCTGTCTCCTGCAGGTAGATAATGGACTTGTACTGAAACCAACCAGAACATTTTTTAACAATTCTATTCTAGATTGCTGCAGTTTTCCACTTCAAAGTTGAGCAACTAAATCTAAAGCCACTTCAAAATATAGGAGGAATTTGAAGTCTTTTAGAGGTGGTTTACTGGAAATTGGGCAATTCAAGGAGAAGTTCTTTGAAAATAGAAGATTAAATGAGAAGTGTCAATATCCATCTATAGATCTGCTACTAAGGAGCCAAAAAGCCATTTTTTTGCAAAAATCCCTAGCAATGTACCTTTTTATCAGATCCAAATTCCACCAAAGTCAAAGGTTTTTACATTTGTAAAAGTAGCCTCTGTGTCAAGGCCAAAGTTAAGGAAAAGGATGTAGTCAGGACAGACATAAATGCAAAGTGCTCATGTTGGAGAAAGTGTTGGTTTGGGTGTACAGACTATACTATTGCCCACCAATACTGGAAAAATGGATGCAATCTTTTCCAAAATATAGTCCTAGTTTGGCTGAATAAAATGGCCTTTTCCTGCCAACTTCCCAGACAAATAAAGGTCTGTCTTTACTTGCGAACTGTCAGTCATGCTGCAATGAGCACAGACATCATGAGTCACACTCTTCTTTGAGTTCTAATCTCTGCTCCTAGTGACAAATAAGCCTCAAAAATCAATCTGGTTCTGACTCCTCATATCTTTGAGGATTCTATTTTTTTTTTAATAGTAAGTAAATGCATTGCATGTTTTAGGTACAAAATTATAGGATATAAAATTGTGACTATAATTAAATGAAATGCCAAACAGCCTGTAATGCACCTGTAATGGTGTTACCATCTTGTAATAAAAATGTAAGCTAACTCACAGAGGTTTAGAGCCTTTTTTATGTTACTCTTCTAGGCTTATGGCAGCCTAGTTCTCACCTTTTATAGGCTACTACAAACTGTAAAGCAACACAGTGTGTATCTCTTCTACAAGTTGGAAGATACATACATTATAAATGCCTTGAACTACAGTAAAAGGAGCTACAAGTAATGACAATGTGCAGTGTCTTCTCCAAGGGTCTGTTGTCTTCCCACATTCATTCTATTATTGTCCAAGATGTACTAAACAGAAACATTAGTTATCTTGTATATTGCCTATATACCTATCTAGTTAGGGACTTCCTTTGCCACTAGGTTTTGTGGAAATAACTATTCCACTAGTTTCCTCAGTTTGAAGCCTTCCTCTGAAAGAGAAAAAGGAGGTCTGCCAAAACATATTTACCTTCCAGAGTGTCAAACACCTGAGAGAAATTAATATTTCACATTCTAACCAATATCCTTGCTTAATATGAAAATAAATATTTTTTCTGTAACTACCTCTGTCATGGGATCCCCCATACTCTGAAAAAATACACCCATTTAATTTTGGTTATAGTTTCAGTAGTCTTACAGATCACCATCAGCTGAAATACTTTCCTCCTGAAAAAATCTCTCTGAAAATTTTAAGTTACATTGGACAATGCTGTAACAGAAAACCGGTAGTCCTAATTAACCTGCAGATTTGCTACTGTTTAAAGTACTTTAGTTGAGGATAGAACTTTGCTTAAGAATGGAAATAATTACATGATGGAAAGTGAGACAATTCTGCTTTGTGAACATCTATATTAGAAGAAAAGCATTCCTGTAAAAGAAATACTCCATTTCAGAGTTCAGTGCACACTTAGCTGATGGCATATTTTTACCACTATGGTCACAATTGTACACGTGACACATGGAAAGATGACCTTAGAAATTCAATGTGGTGTTTCTCTATTCTCCTTCTAGCCTTGCTGCTTAATTTGCCTATCTATCTTACATATGGTCTTTTATATAATCAGTAAGAAATACAAGCTAGCTCTAAAATCAGATTTAATTGATAGAAAAGCATTAGTTTCAATCCAAAAGTACCATTTATAACTTCAGTACCAAAAGTTGCTTTTAATTTCCCTTGGGATGTGAGTAGCCTTCAATTGTATTATCATTTCTTCAAATAAGCAAAGGAAATTAAGGGAAAAAAAATCTGGTACTTACATTGAATGCAAGGGTGAATTTTATTTTTATGAGAGGTAATTACAACGTTCATGAAGTGGGAGAGATGCGTGAGAAGAGTGCTACAGCAAAGCTTAATACTGCAACCCATGTCAAAAGATCCATCCACCTGTTAATCATTCTGCAAGATATTTCTAGTTTGGGCAAAAGGAACTAAGATGCCACACCGTGCAAGTTTGATATAACATTGTTTCAGACACTGCAAGAAGATGTGTCAGCACAAATATGAAAGCCATAAGTAATAAAAGCCTCAAATAATAATATGTGGACTCTCTCTGTCATCATTATGCACCATCATTTATGGATGTCACCATGCATTCTTGCTGAGTTCTCTGGCATGTGTCCATTAGGGCCATTTACTGTCAAGCAAGCATTCTCCTTCCTGATACTGGTGATCCTTTCATTGCTTATCAGAGAAACCTACAGAAAGATCCAAAGATAATGGATATCTTGGAAAATGACTATAAAAAAAATTAAAAAGAAAGAAAACAAAAATTATGTCCTTTTGGAAATTTTTCTAAATTAATTTCAGAATTTGGAATGCAAGTGTGGACTTTCTTTTTACAATCCCAGAAAATAGTATTAATCGGAGTAAAGCTGAAACCAATACTCACCATGTAGGTTTAGGGTATATGAGAGGGAGTGAACTTGAAAAGTGGATTTCAGGAGGGTTATCAGAACTTTTGGCTTGAATTGCTGTGCATAAACTCCTAAAAAATCAATACGGAGTGACAGCAGTTAAGCTCTGCATTCAGTGCTGTAACTTCTTCTTCTCTGAATGTTCCCAGTTCCTAAAGTCAGCAGACATTTCTCTGTTCAATGCCTTGAGAGAGAGAGAGAGAGCAATGGGGTCAAGTGAATCTCCAGCCTTTACCCCTAATGTACAGTATAGCTGTGCATGGTTTTAGGAGCATCCGAAGTAGTGTACTATAAACAGAAGATGATGTAGGAAAAAACTGCTATTTCCTACCACTTCAAAGGCTTTGCAGAGTGAATAACCCACAGAGTGGACTTGCTGTATCTTAACTGACACCAGGCTAGAATGCAAAGGCAGTTATTGTATCATTAATCCCCACTGGAAGCAAACATTTCTCTGCATCAGAACAGTGGTGAAAATACAAACACACAATTATCATCTTTGCAATTCAGACCTTAAGTGGCTTTCAATGTAACCCAGACTGACTGACAAAGTTAGTAAGAGCTACTGACAGACCAATCACACAAACTGATTAATTTTTGTACAAGCAAAAGAAGCTTTCTTAAAAAAGATGAAAAAGGCCATCCTGTCATACCAAGCAACATTTGGAGGTCTACATTTCAAGTGCTCTGTCAATGTGAGAATTCTTCATTATATTATTCCTTAACTCTCAAAAACAGTAGGAAGAATTATCTAAAGTAAAAAAATCTATATTTTATGATTCTTCCATCCAGGTTTGACACTTATGAAAAAGTTATTTCAGTTTTAAGTGGAAAGCTAAGATACAACATTGGATATAAAATAACAATATTTTTTCACTATTCTTTCCAAACTGCATAGGTGGCTCCCTTCAATTTGAACTTTATGCTTGTACTCTGTTGTGGTTGCATCTCTAAAGAAGTGTGAATCACAGCTTGCATTAAACAAGTCTGAATCAATGCTGTGACTAGAGATTCAATCTTTTCTTCACAAATTCTGTTAATAAGATTTCTGGATTAATTCTGGCTGACATTACCTTTCCTAAAGCTAGCAGTGTAGTCTAACCTCATTATCTGTCTTCCCTCCATGGTCAATGCAGCAGGAGATATGCGCAGATACCTTCACAGGCACATTTATATCACTTTCCACTTGTCTGAGGTGGCTTATTGTCAGCAGAAGTGAAGCCCACCTGCTTGGCAGTTGTCAGAGGTGTCAGTGAAAGATGTTTGGTCTGACAGCCATGAAGCTCTGCAGAGCCCAGCTACACAGCCTTCCACTCCAGCCTTACACCACTGAAACAAGGAACACAGAAAAAGAATTTGGAGTCAATTTTTCACTTACTTTACACCCTTGCAAGTCCATATGTCTTAACTAAAGAGAGACTTCTGACCTATTTGGGAATGTTTGGAAAATTCAGAAGGTGGAAGAAAAAGTGAGTTTAAAGTGTAAGGTTAAAACTAAGAAAATCTGAAAATATAATATATCAAGCTGGTTTTCAGATTTTCAGCAGAATATAATTTTACCTGCTTTAAAATATATTTAACTAAACCTTAGTTAGTCATAAATGGAAATAATTCTTAATGTTTTTCTGCAGCTTTTCTATGCAATTTTTTTTTTCCAAATAACAGCATCATGGTTTATTAAAAGAGCTCCATCTTCTGGCAGCTGATAAAGAACAATACGTCATAGATGAAAGGCTTAAAATCATTTGCAGAATATAATGAAAAATTGATCCTGAATAACCAATGTCTGCAGCTGCACTCCACAGAGACTTTGTGACATTTTGATTTTATACTAATTTGTTACTTGTTAACCTTGATTTCTAACCTTTTGTCAGGAAACTTACTCATTAAAATAAAAGGGCGACATTTTAGAACAATCCTGAAGAAGGGAAGTAAATGTATAAGCAAAAAAGTACTTAAAAATTATTTCAGCTTTTCAGAAAGAACTGAATAAACATGAAAAACACATTCTTTCACATTTTGTCTGCCTGTCTTACCATTAGCTCAATATTTAGGAAAGGCAGTCCATGCCAAGGGAGGAAGATGGCATCCAGCACTTTATCATTTTTAACACTCATCTCACCATTGATTTTATTACTAAGGGGCTTAGCCTCACTTGTTTTGCATTTTTCTTAAGAGAGTGTGTTGGAGGAAATGCAAGCTGAGTCCCAAGGCTCTTCTCCCATGTTCTACCAACAATGGCCCCTCTGCTTCATGCTACAGCACCACAGATCTGAAGAGAAATCAATGTAGGAGATTAATTATCTCTTTAGAGTGTTTATGAGTAGAATAGTTACATTAGCAGGTTGAAGGTTTTCTGTAATAAAAAGTCTTTACATAAAGAATAACTGAAATCGTGACTAACTACCAACTTCCACATTTTTGATCATCCCTGTTGAAAACAAATAACATGAAAATGGAGGGAGATCTGTCTGTGGAATCGGTTGGTTTTTTATATATCTCTGTAATACTGATTCTGTGCAATAACTTCCAAAACAAGTTGAAATATTTTAAAGTTTAAAATGGGATATCTGTGATATTTCCTCTTGCAGGAAATGCAAAAACAAGTGATAAAATAGGAATACTCTTTTATTTTATTGCCATTTCATCATTAGTAATTAACTGCACAGTCTGACAAATAGCTTGAAAAGTGTTTTTAGTGAAGCAATTACTGAACATTCACTCTGAAACAATATTAGAAAAACAGACAGGGGAAAATACTATGTATATAATTTATCAGATTTTCTTCCCTGTATTTTTTTACCTTTATATTAATTCATCTTTGAAGCTGTAGAAGCTTTTATAGATTTACTTTAGAAAATCAGCTTCTCGCCAGTGACAGCTCTAAAATCATACTTAGACCTATGAATTTGCTGCAGATAAACTGGTGATAAGGAAAACAAATTCAGATGGAGGTTTTTAAAAATCCAAGCAGTATTCATTCAGTTCTCACCCACCAGTCAGCTTCATGAAAATGAATCTGAGCAAAACTGACTTGGTTATTCCTGTGTTCATCAAAGATGTAGAGAAAAATATACACATCCTTTTATGTACTTTAAATATTTCAGTTGAAACATGTGTGTTTAAAGAAAAGGGATATTATGTAAGGGCATTTCTGTCAGATATTGGTCATTTTCAAAACAAATTTGGTTTGATTTCAGGAGGCTATGAAGGTCTGAAACCTGAATATCAGTAAAGTATGTAATCATCTGGAAAATACTGGTGTAATGAAGAAAAGACATATTGTTCTAATAAAAACTAAGGCCCAGGGTACATGCAGCATGTAAGAAAGATCATGGTCAGAAAAACTAGATTGCAGTCTTTTCTCTACTGGGTAATCACAGGCATGTATTTAATTTTCCCTGTTTCAGTTTCTTCCCCTTGAAAAATGTGATATCATCATTTGCCCCTCTAAAGAGAATTCTGCTTAAAAAAATGTACCAGAGAGGTCAGCCTGACTTAGGAAGTAGAGTATCTGGCAGACCTATGACATCTGGCCATCATTCCTTATTGAAGCTGCCCTGCTGTGGGGCTTCTACCTCCCCAACTTGTTTACACTGTCCTGGGCTGAGGCACTGTCTCCTGCAATATGGCTTGAATGGTGTGGAGCCACCTGGGACCAGAGGGATACACTTTCTATTAATTGTAATTCAAATGATGAACCAAAATGAATAAATCACAGTGAAATTTCAATCATTTATCTGTAAATACAGTCAGAAGAGTGGAGGAGTTTAGGTGGTCACATCGCTAAAAATCAGGAAGGAGGCCATTTTATGGCATACCTAAAAAATGCCAAATCCAAGACAAACCTAGTTTCAGGGAAAATTATGTTTCTACAATATAAAAAAGAGATAATGATACTGACTTCTTTTCATAAATCACATTTCATTAGACGTGTCTTCAGCTATTTATAAAAAATATTTTCAGAGGTAGAGGGAACAGCAAGCTCTCAACTTATTAAATGCATCTTTTTTCATGAAAATTATCTTCATAAAATATTGTGCTGTGTCTTAACATCTCATATCAGTTCTAAATCATTTCCTCTAAATTTGGAAATGACTGTGGTAATGTCAATTCTCATTAGTTTCCCATAACGCTGTTGTGTAATCCACTACTGATACTGATTCCTCTTTACAGAGCTCTTAAGGCGGCAGGGGAGAGCCAATGCAGGGACTAGACAGAGGAGAGCTCTTCCAAGGCTGTCTTCTGAAGGAGAAGCTCTTCTGAAGGAGGAGCTCTGTCCCAATCCTGTGCTCCATCCTGAACCCAGAACCTGGGAACCATCAGCCCACCATGGATTTATGCATCCCTCATGTAAAATCAACAAGCAATTCCAAGTTAATATGCATGGAGTGACACACAATCCCTCTTTAACTTTACAGGTACTTATACAAGCCTGCTGCAGCCAATGTAGAATGAGTTCCCCTACAGAATAAACAGGCTAAATCATCAAGTAGGATTGGCTTTTAAAGTTTCACACATAACAGGCTTGCCCAGATTCTTCTATGGCACTTAGGTGTCACCCTGGCTACTTAGAGTCTTAAAAGCAGATATGTAGGTGCCCTGTCAGGACAGAAAAAACTATTGCATGAAGGATTAAAAAACGGAAGTTTGAATATCATATTTTATAGAACTCCCACACTAAGGCTTTCTTCATTAATAGACAACTTCTAATTTGCACATCTTTGATTAAGTCAGTAGGAAATCCTAGAGAGAGACTGATGTGGTCATGTGTTACATTACTCTCATATTTTGCATCACCATATCTCACCTTCCTTTTTGAGGTGATGTGAAGTGGATGTTTAGAGCTCTCAACATTCAGGAGCAAAGATGGAAGGGGACAAACATATCACCCCAGCCAAAAAGACAACTAAACAGCTGTCCTGAATAGTCATTAAAGAGCAACACCTCTATGCATGTCTGGAATCACACATACTCTCCTGCATCCCTCAATAACAATATAACAGGTCCGCCTACTGAAATTCAGCATCTCTTTTCCATATTCTTTATTTATTTTTTATTACTGAAGCAGGATAATAAAGACAAGTTAAACATAGAAGCTTCAGGGACTTATTTCACAGTGTATCAAGCAATTATATATCGAAGGAGATGAAATAATTGTATCCTTAATATAACTTCCCACCCAGGGCCTGCAGAAGAAACTGCTGGAAGTTAGAAAATAATAAAAATAAGAAAATTAAGAAGGAAAATAATTATAAAGAACAATCCAAGACTACCTTGCTCTAATGTTCTTTTCTTTGCATTCGTAAGAGATTTGAACTCTTTGAAAAAAGACTAATAAAGATCAGGCAGAAAGGGAGGGATGAGAAAGAGAGGGTCATCATTTTTATTAAATAGAAAAGACTTATGAAGGATTAACTCTACTGTTCGTTATGCATATTAAAATATACTTGTCTAAAATTTAGTTTATTTTAGCTTTCCATTGTCTGCATTTCTCTTTGAGAGAGGGGCTGTATACCCAAGATAAACAGATTAGAAATACACAGATACTGAAAATAAGTTGTGCATATTTGAATAAAATAAACATAAGGTTGACATCAAGAGAAAATATTAATTTGTCAGTAAATGTGTAATTGTAACTAGCCACAGATTTGGCAGGCAAAGAAAACATCCACACAGAGGAATTTCATGCCAGAAAATAAAGAAGCTAAACTGAAGAAGATAAATTGCACCCCATCAGCAAGCTGGCCAGGTATAGCATGAGCTTGTGCTCTCTGGCCAGCAGGAACACAGGGCCAGCCCACAGATTTGTTCTATTTCTGACAATGGCACAACCCTCAAAGAAATCAGAATGCAATAAACAAACAAACAAACAAACAAATGTTAGAATTACTGTCAGAAAACTAAGCCCCGGTATTTTGTTAAAAGGACATTTTAGTGCTCAGCAGAAGACAGATGTGCTGCTGTCTCTACACAGCTTTGACAGATCTTACAGTGCTTTGAGCACCAATTTCAAGGAGAAAAGATATTACTTATTTATAACAGCACAACTTCCTACTGATGTCTGTACACAGGAGGCACAGGAAAGGGTGGTGCCTGCTGATTTCTGCTTGTGTAAGGAGCAGAAATGTTCCAAGCTGTAAGGTTCCAAGCCTTTTGGAATGGAAGGGGCTGCTGTCAAAAATCAGACATCACCCAATAGGACCATGTGCCATTATCCTCATCTCAGAGCTGAGGAATCATGGCCCAAGAAGCAAGTACGCCAGCACCTCTTGGTGTTGGCACCAGAATTTTGCAAGAAAAGTAAAATACAGCTATAAGGATCCCAAGCTTCTCTCAAGTATGGATGTCTTCAATTTACCTTCCCTCTCACTATTGGCAACGAGGTTACCTCTGAAACCACACGGGCATTTCCTCCTTTTTGGTAATCTAATCTGGTTTTACTCATAAATAGCTACTCATCTCTTTCTTTAAGGAACTAAGACCAGTTTGAAGCCATGCATATCCCTACTTAACACTCAAAAGTGCAGAAAGTTAACAGATTAAAAAATAAAAAAGATCAAAAGAGGAAAATAATCACAATTACCCACAATAAACTACTGAGACCCAGCTATATGGTAGCTCCAAGGGCTTTCCAAGGGAAATAAAATGTGATGTGGAGCCCTGCACCACTTTGTAAGCTCCTATGTAGAACCAGAGTCAGGAGCACTGAGATGCTGAATTTTGTTTTCTCTAACAGTTGATGAAGTTAGGCTTAACATTGCTGCCATGCACTCCAACCACCAAAAAGAAGCCTCCAGATATTTTTTCCATATCATTCTACTAAAAGACCAGTAAAGAATATTCTCCTTTTTAAGTGGGATGAGTAATATACATTACTGCAATACGAGTTAGTTTAGACAAAGATGCTGTGTTAACTTGCAATGCAGGGTTGACTTTTGCTACTGTTATATTAGCAAAGTGATGCAGAATAAAGGACTGACTTCCATCTGCTCACTCTGATTCCATGTAGATTTCCAATTCATATTTTCATTATTAAGGAACTGTAGTGTTTGAGTCAGATAAGGAGACTGGCCCTGATCTCCCTGCTACTATTTTATCTTATGTGTTGCTGTGTTTTCAAAACCTCAGGCATGGATTTCATTCATAGTTTATATTTTCACCAGAAATTCCATCAAAATGCAAGTCAGAAAAGTGAAAAATACATGTGTGATCTATTAGTACTATTTTTCTCTGGACATACATTATTTCTGCCTCATGACTGTGATGTCCACAGCAGAAAACAGAGAAAGCCATATCAAACTTCAGGAGTCTACCAGCTGCTTCTGCACATGCTTCTGCACATGCTTCTGTGCACTGTAATATAAGCTGAACACAGCTGAGCAGGACAGCAGGCCTAGAGGAGACATCAGAAGCCCAATTATCACCAGTCTGTGTCAGCAGACAATACCCAGATGATTGCTCTGCAGGTGAAATTAAAATGAACTTATCTAAATTTTTAACACATTTTGCATCTCCCTCCGACAGAAGAAAAAGCAAATTTACGGTAAGTATAACATGCTACATGGCAAATATTTGAGCAAAGCCAGATTAGTGACTGAATTTATTGGGAAAAGATTTCATTAAAGAAAAAAATCCGATAAATGTTGTTGTGACTCCTGCAGTGAAGTTATTAAACCTTACATATTTCATTGTAGAATTGAGGACAAAATTCTGTTATACTTTCATATTGCATCATCCTCTAGCAGTGCAAGATTTCCTTTTTTCTTCACCACCAAACTTTCAACTATAATAATCTATTACAAGTGGGACAGACTTCTGCAGTGTTTGATGAGACAAAAACAACAAAAATACATTGTGACTACTGCTAATTAAAGAAAAGGCCACTATTGTCTTCTCTCTGTTAGCCTATGATCACTTTAAAATTAAAATTAAAATTAAAATTTTGAGTTAAGAGGAGGCTTAGTTCTGCCAACTTCCTAGAGTCTACCTTGGTTCACTTCTTTCTTTTTTCCTCCTTAGACTATGACTTCTCTTTCAAGAAGGCTCTTTTACATTAATATCCTCCTAATAAATGAACTCAAAACAATCAACTATTTCTCAGATAAAACCCTTTCAGTAAAAAGATGATAAATCAAAAGGAGCAGAGGTAGCAAAAGCACTGGCCATTTACTTAATTGAAAGTAATATCTAGTAAATTTGATGACCTCATCTTACTCCAAGGCCCCTTTATTATCTGTGGATTAATTTTTTATATTGAACAAAATTATACTCTTGGAACTAATCACGCAAACTGTATTTACACTGAAGTTTTTGCAAGTATTAGTATCCTTATTTTAAATCTTTCTCATATGCGAAGCCTTTCTTGACAAGCATCGATCAAGTCTTGAGACAGAAAGATGGAGAAAATGTGTCTCTATAAAAATAAGATGAGGCAGTTTGCCCCAGTGAAGACATTGCAAAAACCTACTCACCATACAAACTACAAATACAGGATTCACGTTTTGGGAGAAGGAAGATCCAGTGTCCTTTGTGCAACAATTCTGGCCAGATCTAGCCCTCAGAAACAAAGTCTGCTTGAGAGATAGATGTATTAAACAAGCTCATCTTGATCCTTGCCTAGGCTGGCATCCCAAGCAGTATAAAACATCCTCACAAGCCTCAGGCCAGATTTTTCTTGTTGGTATAGGCAGCATCCTTCTTTGTTGCCCCTTTCATTCTGGGAGCCACAGACAGGCTTCTTCTGTCACCAATCTGCCCAGGGTCTGAATCTTGCAATATTCTGTGATTGTAATACATGAAAAAGTAGAAGCAGTAAATTTTGATTCTAAAGTATTTTCAATTAATAGACTTCTCAGCTTTAGGTACACTGATAGATATCATACAGCTTTCCTTTCCAAATGTCTCTGGTGTTCCCTCTCCTTTCCAAGATTTATCAATATCCCAGCCTACTCATGGTTAACATTTTCATCCAGTCACTGCCAAACTTCTCTTCATGTAAGATTCTTCCAGTCATTGGTGCACCAAACCTTTCACCGCTCTTCTTTCATTCATTTAAAATTATACTTATTGGTTTCAGGAGTAGTTTTTAAGCATCCTCTGCTCTGAACTTTTCCACTTGTTTGATATTGCAAGTTCACCAGATTATACAGTGATTATTTAGAATGTAACAAGTTAATCAGGTTCAACACTAAATGACAGAATTCGAGAAGGACAGAATATTGGAAAAATATTGCTTGTATTCAATGCAGGTTATTTATTCCCAAAATTAAAAACCAAAACCATGAGATAAAAAGGGAACTGGATGAAAAAAAGACAATGTATTTCAAGCAGAATAAGAAAGAGGTTTTGCTGGTTTGCAGGTAGCTGAAATCTGCTGGTGCTTACAGCCTGTCTACCTAAATGTTTCAAACACAGACGTCACTATTCATTTCAGAGAAGTTTGATTTCAGTTTACACAATGTCTAGTCCCCCTGGTGACTGCTACTTGATATTAATTCAGAGCAAATTTCATGTCACTCTACTGTCTGTTCTTTGCTGCTGCATGCCGGTCTGAATCTGGTTATATTTCTGTATCAGGTGAGTAAATCCTGTTTACTTATATCTCCATGGATTTGTGATACTTAATTACTGTTTTAAAAGCTTTCTTAGATCACTGATTAAAAAAAGAGAGCCCTTTAGTCCTCATAAAACAGTGGTCCTAATTATATCTTCAACTTGAAAGCCCTACATTTCCTCTGAGTAGAGCTGAACAAAAAAGACATTATCATTATGCTTGCTTTTTGTTTGTTTGTTTGTTAGGGTTTTTTTTTTAAGCAGGTAGATCAGCCAATTCAACCATCACTGTAAAATATATCAGGCATAAACTCAGTTTCTCCTAATACCAGTCTGTTACCAAAACAAGTCTCTGACAGAAAAAATGTATTCTCTATGAGGTCTGTATATGGACCACAGAAGCACTTAAAGTCACTGTAATCGGGGTCTTGGCAAACTGGTGATAGGCATTTTTATTATTTTTTGTCTATTTTGCATGCTGAAACACCTCTGCAGCCAGGAAAATAGAAAATCCTAAAGTACTTCAAGTGGAGTACAAAGAAATCCAAAACTAGATTTTGGCTCTAAAGTTTTACCAGTACGTTAATGCTAGATTTCATAGGACACTGAAAGTGTTAAGAATTAATTTCCGAGATTTCTACTGAGCTGCTGGGGAAAGAGTAGAAGAAAAAAGAAAAAAAAACCCATATTTTTCTGGGCTCTACCAGAACAAGGAGCATTATCAGCAATAGAAAATACTTGTGTGTATCCCAAGAATTCTTTCCATGAAAAGAAACTAGGCACCACCACATTGGAGGAACCCTGAGCTGCTCTGAAAGAGATATTTCCAGTCATTCTTTTTTTTTTTTTATTAACCCATCAAATCCTCAGCTGCCACTTTTTAGAAACATATGTAGTTTCACTTTATGCCTTTCCAAATTCACCAACAGGAGGCTTTTTTTTAATCTCCAGAATCATGAACCATCATTTTTCTTTATCTAAAAATCACATTTTTCCCATAACTTGCAGTCTTCTGGTTTACTCTAGATTATTATGATCTGTATTTTAATGTCTTACATCAGTAAAATTTATTAGCACATCTATCATTTGTTCCTATTTAGGAGCATAGTCCATGTCTCATTAAAAAACCTGGCTATTTATCTTCCAAAATTTAGAGCCAGAAATCATTATATATTTTCCCCAAAAAGTATTTTGGAAAAATAAAATGATTAATTTTTGTCTTAATTGAAAGTTGGTTTCAATGAACATAAAATAGATTTTTTTTTCCAAAGTCAATGCCCATATCTATTTCTTCTAAATATAAAGTCATATCTATAAAAAAATCACAACTTCACCAATTCAGTTATAAAAAAGTGAATTCATTTTCTGGGCTCTACTCTACTTTCTGTTGCTCCTCTTCATCAGACACATTGAAAGAAACCTTGTTTCTTGAATAAAATCAATTATGTCAGTGGCTTGACTGCAATCCCTGGGGATTTCCCATGCTGGCCATTTGTTCTAGTTATTAAAGGTTTTTTCTTAACGTCTAAATTAAGAGTTTCCTTCCTACCTTTAGACCATCATTCCTTGTCATGCAATTTTATCAGACAATGTAATTCCTTTAACTCATTTTTATTGTTACTTTGATGATGTTTATGAACTCGTGATCGTGTTTCTCTTGAGTCTTCTCCTTCCTAAACTATAAAATGTTGTTATTTCCCCTATGTTTATTCTTGGACTGGATTATTCTTGTTGGATCTCATTAAATTTTCTAACTCCCCCTGCTCATGCCTGCAGTTTGTCAAGAAACATGCCAAGTGATGTGCCAAGTTCCTTCACACTGTTCTGGTGCATCAGAAAGATATATGAGCTTTTCATTTTGCTAAAAAACGGATCTTGAATATTGAATTCAATAGGTCCAATATTGAATCTATGGAAGTTTATAATGTCTGGCTGTATTCTCACTTGCCGTCCCCAGGGCGGGAGGAACAGGACCTGGCAGCCAAGGTCCATTTGGCAGGAGGGCAGACTCGGCCTGGAGTGTCCTACCTTGTTTGCCTCCAGCCAAGTACAGGGCAAACCAGGGGTGCAGTAAGCCACAGCCCCAGCTCCAAGTGCCCTGAAAATGTGTGTGATTATTATTTTATTACCCTAAAATCACCTTGTTTCTGACTTTTGCAGTGTGTTCCATAGATTTTTTTATTTATTTTTTAATATTGTAGGTTATTTTGCAATTAGCTTTTGTGTCTCGGTATTTTCCTTACCATTTGGTACTGATTTTCAGATAAACCTTCTCTTTTGCCATAAACAAGACAGGATAAAGGAGAAGACACACAAGACTCAGAAATGAAGTACTGAATTGTGCTGAGCTGGAAACATCAGCCTCTCAAATGAAAAGAAGTGTTTTTAAAGATGTTAATATTAATCCTGTAAAGAGGAGTGATAAATCAAAATGTATTATCATACAGGTACACCAAATAAATCACTTTAAAAGTTCCACCTCTATTAAATTATCTTCTACCAAGGGAAAAGAGCTACATTTAGAAAACATTTTGTTCTGCAGAGGAGTACCAAACTGGTAGAAAAAAAAATCGAGCTAGGGTTTGGAAAACTATAAAATAAACCCTTAATAGTTATGATTGACTAGGTATCTCTGATGTCATCCTTGTTAGGACTACAGCATGATATATGTAGTCATCTAAACTAATTTGAAGAAAAAAATCCATACAAAGAAGCCAGCCAGAAATGGGCAGCGACCGTAAGCAAGAACTGGGCATGTTTCTGAGTATTGTGCTATCTTTGTACCACAATAGATGCCATCTGAAAACATAATTGTGATTCAAGTTACACTTTATTCTGCAAAAGTTCAATCCCTTTTACTTCAGTAATCCTATTTTCCTTCCTGTTAAGTTCTTTGATTTGCCATAGACATCAATTCCATGCCCCAGAATTTTGGTCTGGCTGGTATACATCATATAACATGCTATTTTACAACTGATGGACAGAAGTCCTCTACTGAATTCATTTTACAAGATAAATCAGGATATTGAGCACAAGGGAATGCTATTATTTGAAAAAACCACTTTAGTAAATCCATCTAATTCATCAGACACCAAATATGGTCTCTTCCAAAAAACAGTTTAGATAAGTGGTCAAGTGCTGGGCCTCAATCCCATAATAAAGGGCCCAGTGCCCATGAATCAGTGGCTATATATCTATCTATATCAGTATCTGTATCTGTATCTGCATCTGCATCTGCATCTGTATCTCTCTATATCTATATCTATATCTACCTATATCATCTATCCATATAGTGCCAGTGGCATATTCACAGAACCTTTCCCATTTCCTCATCACTTTTCGTTATTGTTTTCTTTTTCTTTTTGCATATTTGGTTGGTAAAGGGTTAACATGGCTAACGCTGAAGTAATGTGGATTTGTTTAAACACAATAAAAGATTAATCTGATCTTTTTTCCATATATTTCTCTGTGTGCCCTATCAAGAACGGATTTTCTGGGCGAAGGAGAAATGTAGAGGTCATATAGAACAGCCTCATAGTGCTATGCAGAAGAGGGTGACATTCAGCAGTGTGTGGGTATGTATGTTTGTTCACTGCTGCATTTTTTTTCTTAAACTTAACTTATTGGAATTGAATTACAGTGACCTTTCTCTAAGTCCTTTCTGACTCTCCTCAGTATGTAATATATGTGTGTGTGTGTATATATATATATATATACAGACAGATAAATATTTCGGTTCTAATAACTAGGAGAACAGAATCATAGCCACTTACACAATTCCATTCCATGCCTGTCATTTCAGAAATACAAACAGCATGCATTTTTTTCTTTTTTTTTTTTTTTGAATATGGAATGAGACAGAGGAAACACATTTCCACACTGCCATCCACTGATAAACTCCCTAGGACTGTCATTAGCCAGATTCCAGATTCCACTTGCAACCTGTGTGGTGTGCTGCTGGGAGAGCTGACAGCCAGAGGAGGAATGATGGCTTGGGGTCAAATTCTGCTCTGCTCCCCAGGAGGAACCCTCCAAGCAACTCTAGTGACTTTGAAAGCAAAGAGTAGGTGTGTTGCTACAAAATCCCAATGTGCATCAGGACACAATGTAATCACTGAGCAGAGCATCTCCCTTCAGTAGATATAAAATTAATGTTTTCAGTGAATATTTTAGAAAACACTCACATCTTCAGCCATGTTAGGCCAGCTACAGTGACTGCTGAAACCCACTAGAGTCCTAAAAGAAGCCAGCTTGAACTCTCCCTGGTATTAGTCATGTTCTTATGTTGAAGGCTTTCAAATGTTTCTTTCCTTATTTCACAGACATCAGTCTGATTCACATTACCAGTCTTACTATGAAAACTGAAATAGGAACAAAATTAATGTATAGCTGTTGAATAAATGAAAGTGAATCTAAAGAAGCAACACTGCTCTTAGTTTGATGTCTCTTGAAGTTCTTCCTTCTGTTCATTCATTTTTGGCACCATTTCAAACGTAAGGAAATAAATGTGAAAGCTCTCTCTAGTAAAAATCTCATTTATAGGGTAGCCATGTACATGTTTGTTTCTCTATGTTTTCTCTTCTATAATTCTTAATTATTCAGCAGAACACTCTCTGTTTAAATACATTTGTTTCAAACAGCAGCAAAAACAGATCACTACATTATCTTGCATTCCTAGTAGAGTTTTTTCTTCTTCATTTATAGCCTGTTTACTTTCCATGCCAAGATTTATCTACAGTGCTGCTTGCAATCATTATTATGAGCAAACATCAACATCCCTGTGGGGCACTGTTATAATGAGGATCAAGAAATTCCATTTAAAATACTGGAAGGGGAGGAAATGGGAGATATTAGTACCACATTTTACTTTTAAAGATACTCCTCTGCCAGTCAAAGGAAATCAGCCAAAGTTACTTTTTGTTTCCAAAAATGCATAAAAATTAACTGTAAGTAAAGCCTTTTTTACAGAAGAATACCCAACAGATTTAATTATGAGAGAGGACTGTGACACTTATGGAATAAATATGACACTATATCCAAACCTTTAATGTATCCTTCCTACACTAGAGATTGCTGAGATGGCCCCACTGCCACAGAAGAGTCAGAAATTTGATTCTTAATGTCATAATCACAGCAATTAGCACATAGTGTCTGGATTTTGACAGTTCAGGCAGAGGCAGAAGAGTCTGTTAAATATGGTCTACTGAGAGGGGGAAAAAAAAGCAAAACCAAAAAATCCACACAAAAACCCCCTCAAAACAAAAGAAATCTCAAACAGAATGAGAACAATCCTGTAGAGTTTATTGCACATACACAGAGGGATTGGTTCCTCTAAGTGGCTCAGCTTCATGACCTGCAGTGTAATCAGTAAAACCTGGCTGCCAAATCTAGGCTTAGCAAATTTTTTCAGAAGGAGTTGTTTAAATACTGAGTTAATTTTCATCATCAAATCAAAATACATGCTTGGATGACAAGTTGAAAATTGCTTGCAGTGTTTCTTGTGGGAGAGCAAGAATTAGAGTCAGGGGCCGCTGAGAACTTTTCCTTTGGACTTGAGCTGGAATCAGGGAGTAGGTGCTTTTTTGCTCTGTCTTTGCTTTACTCTTTATTTCACCTGACAAGGTCAATTTTTTAAAGGGAAAAGGAAGCTGCATTACTGCATATAAAATTTGTAATAGGACAAAAACATATCCCTTATTATCTGAATGATGTAATAATTCCTAATGTTTTATGGTATATCATGAGTGCCATCAGCCATTCCAACTCTGTGTTGTTACTCTGAATAAAAGAACTGGTACAGGAGCAAGTCCGTATTATAAATGCATTTTAAAGTGTTTCAGTTTAAGGGAAATTGAAAGAGATGTGAGTATAAGAGACCATATTGTCTGCTCTATTCCATCAATTTTTTCAGCATCAGGCAGACATATGGCTATATATCCATTTCTTACTTAATCTTTCAGCAAGTTTCCTGCTTTGTGTGGACAGCCGTTGGAAGGCAACAATGGTGATGCAAATTCTTACTGGTTAACAGCCTTTTAAGGTCTATTATCAACTAGCGCAGATTATTTCAGGTCCAAGATTAAAGTATGCTATGCACAGTCTGCTACAGAGCAGGCTCAGGAATCAGGCAGAGAACATGGAATCTTTTAATCTTCCTTTTTTATGTCCTTCTGGGTACAATGGGGAGAAAAGATCAAGAAACCTGAAACAAAATAGTGTGTCATTGGCCAAGATTTTTTCTCAATTTTCATCTGTTGCGAAGTATTGCCACTCTTTCTGTTTCTGTTGCTCACTGGGCAAGGACTGAGTATAATTTGGCATCATTTAGGGTATATTTAAAAAGGTTTTTTCTTCTATGGTGGCAAATCTGGATAATCAAATAAGCTTCATGGCTAAAATATTACCTGCTTTGAAGTTCATAGGCTTGGATTTCTTCACCTAATTGGAGAAATGGGAACAGGCTACTCAGCATGTTCTAGTGTACAAGCTCTGCATCTCTTCATCATTCAGCAGCTTCAGTTTACAGCAGCTGCAGACCCTACTTTCTGTTTAACACAGGACAAAATTCCATTTTCAGTGGTCAATACACACATATTCACAAAATAAATAAGGGGTTGTGGTGAACAAACATCTGGTGAACAAATATCTTAGGACAATATATTCCATCTAATTCTGGAAGGAGAGTTAATGAAATTAAAATTTCATCCTCTCCTTTATGTGTGTTTTGTTCTTTTAGAGGCAGGATTTATGTCACTTAGCTGTGTGCCTAGTTTGGACTTGTCATTGTGCTCTAACCTGTGGAGATAAATGAGCACACCCAAAGGGAATTAATCCCATTCTGTATTAGAAATCTATTTCTGGCTATAATGGCCCACACTGAAAATATCTTCACTGACTAAAGAGCTGTCTATATAATCACCTTAGGCTGAACATGTAATTTTCACACAACTGAAGCTAGGTGAGACATATCCTATTAAAGTGCCAATGAGGTCATATCCATACCATTTTCTGGGCTAAAGAAAATGGCTATCCACAAAACTCATATGTAGATTTCTGTGTGATCAACAAATAACTTCTTTTGAATTCAAGTTCTCACTAGTTGTCAAGGAAGTATCAAGCCACCTACTTTTATGCTCTCCTCCACTTTGGAGGTGCGTAGCCCTCCATTACCAATAGCCATTGTTCTGAGACTAAAGCAAATTTATAAAAATTACTGCTGTGGATCCTTAAAATGAACCTATACAGTGAGGAATCATAGTAAACAAGATCTAGACTCTTGAAGGGTGACAGGTAACATAATTTTTTTGTTAAAGGGGATTTTAGTTACCTTCCTGTACCTCCTTTTGTATAACACTTGCTTCCAGAAATATAAGCCAGGCAAAATTAAACTCTTAATTTCCCCTTTAGTTCACTGCAGCACTGTAGAAGTACAAAGCAGAACACAAATCTATTGATGATTTATTAAAAAAAAAATTAAAATTCTGCCACTGAATTCTCTAAGTTACATACAGTAATTTCCAGCTGTTAAGAAAATCCAGAGATATCTTTTTCAAGTGTTATACAACTCTGTATGCAAGCAGCGTGTGATGATATTTCAAGGTACTTTTTTCTTATTGCCAAACCCAAAACAAGCTCCTTTCATTTTCTCTAATCTAATCTTATATAGAATATCCTCTTAAATGGGACTAACACTATCTGAGATATATTTACATTTTTACCAGAAGATAAAAAATGCAATTTGTAAGTCAAAAGATTTTTTTAAATTATCTTAGACAGTGTTTTCCAAAGTCATTCCAGAGAGATCATGATTCTATTTTTATGGCAGGTCCTCTGTCAAATCATTTACACCATCACTATAAGATTTTGTGCTGAAAAGGAAGGCAGCAGTCTTTTTTGTGTGTGTGACAGCTATACCAAAAACATGCGTTTTTAGCTAAAAAATGTGAAATGTTTGTCATGTTATTGGCATGAATGCATCAGTCAACACAGCTCTGCAAAGATGATAACACAAGATATGAACAATTTCTTTTCCTGTTATGTTTTCTTGTTACTCCTAGGTAATGCATGTTAGGTAATGCTTTCTGCATCTGACTAAATGGTATTTAGAGTTACTAAGACAGAGTTACAGCAGACATTTAAGATCAGATTTTAGTGATTCATCTTCATGTGACTGGAAATACCCAGTTTGGTTTTTAGTGCATGAGAAAGCCATGGATATGGCAACAAAGAGAAGGAGAGGACCAAGAACTGAGGCTTTGAGATTCCTGAAATGAAGTATGGCAGAGAAAGGGTGCTTTTTAATGTTTAAAACTGCAAAAAAATAACCCTGAACATGATTAGAGTGTTATTGTCCCCTTCTGTGCTTACTTGCACACTATATGTAAAAGACTTACTGCAATGAGAGACTCCACCAAGGGCTGAATATCTTCTCTTACACTTTTAACCTGATTTATCTGTTAAAATACTTACTATGTTAATTCCAGAAGACAGAAAACTCTCAGAAGAACGCTCATGCATATTTCAAGCCTTCTTCTGTCAAGAGGTGCATCCTATCTTCTAAAATTATGTGCCCTGAGCTACAGAGGTGCAATTTCCATTTACTTTGTCTGAGGTGTGTCAAAGGGGTATAATACTCTATAGTGCAGAATGGGCATGCACTGTATTTCATATATTCTTGCCTTTTCATAGAAAAATCACACACAGTAAATGTTTTCTGTTGACTCAGGATTGTGAGAGCAAACTAGATGCCATAAAAAGAGACAGCAGTGTGAACACACACTGCTGAAGCTTGAAGCTGATTCAATCAATTCTTTCCTTTTTCTTTTATTTCCTGCTCATTATGTAAGAAGCGCACATACCACACAGATGAGCAATGTGAATGCTTGCATTAATAGGTTTTCCTCAAAGTATGCTTCCAAAAATATTAATTTGCTCAAATTATACGTGAATAGGATAAATCACTTTAACAAATTAAAATCCTGTAGAGTTTTACTCAAAATCCTATCATAGGTGATATTCACAAGTTTTAGGAGGCATACAACTGACATGAACAAAGTGATATCAATTTATACCTGCTGAGCAGTAATATGATCTCAATGGATAAGGCATACCTATGTGTTATCAAATTATGAACAGAAAAACAACTCAGTAGAAATCCTTCAGTGGTCAAAAGAGGCTGAGCATACTTGGGAGCTTTGCATACTTTGTAAAAAAAAAAAAATTACCCTGCAATTGGAACAGAGACTATGCTTAGTATAATGTTGTGTCACTGGACTTTTCCACAAAGTTCCTTTTTTATTTGTAGCCATGCGATGCCGGGCATCACAGAGTTTAATACAAATTAGAATTTAATTATCATTTCAGTGTTTACACGCTGTATTAGTTTTAGTCCACAGACATGAGAAGCATCTGAATGTGAGAGTTTCGTCACTGTGTCAGATCAAGATCTTTTGTATTGCAAGGTGTGCTCCAGTCTTCTGCACCAAACAGAGAAGCTGAACATTGCATCAGAGCCTAAAGGAAAGGTAAAACTATGATCTTTGTGAAATGGAAATATTTTCATTGAGTGCCTTAATGTTAAAGCATAGAAATCTATAAAAAATAGCTTTTCTATTTGACTTTAATGAATTTCATTAAGCTTTATCTACCTTTCAGGGGTTTTTTTTTGAAGAATATCTCATAATATTTTATAAGATACAAATGCAGATGTGGATGTAAAATACTATTAATATTTCTAATTATTTCATTATTCATGTTAATTTGGACATTCCTTGAAGATATTAAACCTTAAATCAAATGACTGACAGTGAGAAAAAGAACCTGTTCTTTGTTCCATGAAGCAAAAAATACAATCTCCATTTCCAGGTGATTTTTTGGTCACAGCTGACAGTATCAATGACTTGTTTCAGTTTGAAGATTAGGAATTGCAGGTGGAGACCATGACTTGAAAACTGAGAAAATGTAAGAAATTTCTTGCATTTCACCACAGCTGATTGTCAATTCAACCTAAATTAGGGTTAAAATAATCCTAAATTAGAGTTAAAATAATCTAGAGGAAAAAAAAGGTTAAAAAATCACTCATTAGGTAAAAGAAGTAAAAGGATTTCGTGTCTGAGATCTGTAGATGGAAAGAAATCTGAAGACAAGATCGGCAAGAATGCTGACACTTGGCAGAAGCATATCTATGTAGGTGAAACGACATATTTAGCAATATCCTTTCAGTATATCACTGTAATGTTTCTAAAGTTCCTTATTGCTCACCATGACTGAGAATATGCACGGTAGCTGGAAGAGCTGAAGAGAAAGGTAACTACAAGAGGTGTTTTGGCTGTCCTTTACACCACAGAGAACGACTGCCAGTATCCCCTAGAGAGGGTGCATGGAAGTTTACACAGACCTGCAGGAGATGCTTAGAGAAGTAAAGGCCAAAGTTTTTTCTAGAGTAAGGACGGGATAATGCAAATGAAAAGGTGATTCAATCTTGTGAAAAGTTGGAGATGTCTTACCACTGGAAGAATTTATTTAAGGATTCATTCTCTCAACTGTTGAAATCCATGTAAGTAGCTGAGAAAATACATAGAAAAGACAAACGTTCAATTACTAAACTGCTGGAGAAAGTTGTAAAAAAATTATGTGGTGTCCATGCATTATTTCTTTACAAAGGAAAAAGAAAATCAGGCAAAGACACAGGGAATAGATGGACTGCAAGAGGAAGAAAATGATAAGATTTATAGGCTAGGTATTAGGAACACAATCTTTGATAGACTGAAATCCAATATACTTGGAAAATTTGGTGAGGCCAGTAAAAAGCTAAGAAAACTTGTGCACTCTTGCAAGGAACAAAACAGAAGAATCTGAACTACCGCCATAGAATGCATTAAAATATTTTACAAGCAGCAGACAGATAAGAATTATAAAACATAGCTTCTGAAAGATATCTATTACTAAAGAGGTAGAAATAAAAGTGCTGAAAAAACATTAAGTAAATAATGTTCCAGAGAAAAGGGATTGAGCAGATAAAACTATGTCAAGCACTGGAAAATTACATTAAAAAATTTGATCCAAGGTCCAAAATTAACTTTAAATACTGCTGCTGTTGCAGTTCCTATGACAATTCATTTACATTATGCAGAAGATTAAAACAATCCTGAGAACACAGGATGGAACACAGATTTCCTATATTGCACTGGACTATTCTGTTCTTTCTTCTTCACTTTTTTGTCCATCTGATGTGCTCTGAGGATCTCTGACCACTGGTTAATCCAGGTATTCTGGTTATGAGTTAGGCACAGTTTTCTCAAAAGTTGAACTGCTTCTGTACATAAGAAGGAGTCATAGAAGTTCAGCCACAGAAGTTCACACACCTGAAGAACTCAGAAGTTCAAGATGTTGATGCCAGAAGTGACAAGTTTTGGGGCATAAGCTTTTTTAATTACTGTGCTGCATGGTCCAGCAATATGTTCCCATTTTACCAAAAAATCTATCCTAGGTGCCAAAGAAAACTCTCTGAATGTTATCTGGACTCAGCAAGATTTTCAAAACAGTTTGATGAGACCTTCAGTTTCACAAACCTCCTGACCACAGCAGAGACATTTCTCATGGGCTTCTGGGTTTCTTATGGGTTTAAGGTCATCTTCTCTTACTGGTAACTATGAGAAAAGCCAGAATACATGACACTTCCATGTAAAACTTCTGCCCTAAGTCAATCAACATAGCTTGTGGAGAGAAAGAGTTTGAGATAGAAAGAAGAAAAAACAAATCAAATTATTAACAGCACATTTTATTAGACTGGTTAAGGAAATGGGTCCTGCTCCTCGAATATCCTACCTTTCTACTCCTGGCCTATTGCTAATGGAACTCTTTGATAATTTATTTTTCAAAGCAGAATGGTCTATATTTATAAGTATGGTGATCCTTTCTAAATTCATTTACAAGTGTGTATATACAAATTTGAAGAAATGTAAACAACTGTATGTTTACCTCAGGTGAAGCTAATAAATATTTAATGTATTTTAGAGCAAAATAACTTTTTCAAGCCAATGCCACAGCTGAATCTAATCCTTGCTGACAGACTGTATTTTCACAATTATTTTTAAAGGTCTCTTTCTCTTCATTTTATTAGTGCATGATAAAGTCAAGCCCTAAGGCATCCAATTTCTGAGTTAAATGATAAAATATAGTAGTTTCTGAAGAGGACTAAATTAAAAAGATAGAAATTATGTTGGGAAAGAAAACCTCCATGCAGTGGTTTTTTTTAGAGACGGGCTCTTACAAGGAGTATATAATAACTCTAAGGTGACAGCATTTTATTGACAGCCCATATGTTTTAGTTCCATTTCTATGCCTTTCAGTTGTATTAGGTACATGTTATTACAGAATGTGGGACAGAATATCAACCCCTCTGATGTTGTGCTGTTTAGTCAGTTAAGAGATTTGGTAGGAAGCCTATGGAGAGAGGCAACAATCTGGCAAACCAGCAACAGCCCTGCCAAGGGTGAGAGGATGCACCCTATCTATCAAAACCTCTTCATGTTGGAGTTGCAACAACACGGACTGAAATCGGAATAGAAAAGCTCTCTATCATGTCAAAATATACCTTTCTGTCTAATAAAAAAAAATGAAATAAGTAATTGTCCCAGTTATAGAGCTAGGAGGAGTTTAGCACTATTCCACATCATCTACAAATTTTTTGCTGGGCCGTCTCTCTAAGCACAAGCAGAAGCAGAAGCATGGCTGCTCTTCACTTGTCTGGAGCTTGGGGAGAGGTTGCCTTCATGCAGGACTGCACTGTCATCACTGCAGGTTTGCTGTTCATCATTTTCTAGCTGGGTGGAGCCCAGGCCTCAAAAAGGCAGCTCCTGTGTGGGATGTTGCCATGGGGGTAGCCACAGGAGCCAGTGCAGCTGCAGTCCCAGCCCAGGAGCTGCCAACAGAGACCCTGCAGACCTCACCAGGTTGGCACAAGGACAGTTCAGGCTCCTTGTTCTGAGAGTGCCATTTTCCCAGGTTTCTTTTTGCTTTGTCTCTGTCTCTCCATCATCTGTCTGGCAGAGGGAGTGTGTTGGCCCACAGAAATTAATTTACCACACTGTCTTCTTTGTTCTCTTGGCCCATGTAGGCAAACGCTGGACCTCCTGGAGCCTCCTCCAGGAGCTCCCCACCACATTGTCTGTCTCCTTGGGGCCATGTGGTATGGGAACAGCAGCTATCTTAGCTTTCTCCCACTGGTAAATGCCTTTCAGTGGGTAGGGCACCTTTTTTTGTGTACTTTTTTATGTGTGCTGTTGTTTTGTGATTTTAGTCAATTGTTGTTTTTAATTTGTAGTCTCTCAGTATTGTTCCCTTGTCAAAAGGGGATGGCGGATAGAGGAGCCCCTAAGAGTTCACAACTAGTGACTTTCACCTAAATGGACTTTATGCCACTGATCACAACCCTCTGGTCCTGGCTGTTCAGCAAGCTTTTAATCCTTCCTCTCTGTTTATGTAACCCAGATTTTGTCATTTAATCTGTGATGATGTCATGGAAGATTTCATCAAAAACCCTACTAAAGTCAAGGTAAACACACACTTTTCTCCATTCATCTACCAACCTGATCACCTCACTGTACAAGGGTATCAGGTCAGTTAGGCAAGATCTTCCTTTCACAAATATGCTGATTACTCACAATCATCTCCTTATGCTTTACTGTCTTGTGCTTGGAATGACTCTGCACTTGTGGCTTCAACACTCAGGCCGCATGGATTTTTGTGTGTTCAGCTGAGTTCTTCTTAACATGATCCTTCTCTGTCAAGTGTTATTCTTCCTTTCTCCAGATTTTTCTCTGGTCTCAGGGGCTTGTGATTCCCAAAGGCTGGTCTTGCCAGTCAACGGTGAAGAAAAGAAGGCATCAAGTACCTTGGTTTTTTCCATACCCTTTGTCTGCAGCTCCTCTTCCCTATGCAGCATTGGTGCCAGGTTTTCCTTAGTGTTCCTTTTGCTGTTTATGTACTCACATTATCCTTTCTTTTTTATCCTTCTTACCCCTTTGCCAGATTCAATGCCAGTTCAGCCTTGGCTTTCCTAGCCCCATCCCTGCATGATGAGATAACTTTTGCACAGCAGCCCACTCTTGCTACTCCCTGGCACAGTGCTAACTTACAAGGTTGGAGAAGGTTGTTCAAGGATTTGTGGGGCAAATGCTGCAGCCTGTCTGTACTAACAGTTCCTAAACTTAACTGGTCTCACTGTGAAGACATATAATTACCTCCAAAGAGATTCTAGCTCCATTGTCTCTAACTTCATTTCAGGAGGGAAAGACCTCCTTAATCCTAAAAAAATTCAGCTTCAGAACCCCTCTTCCTACACTATATTCCTCAGGTCCCCAACACTCTAGTGGCCCTCCACTATCTTCTTTCCAGTTTCCTGATATTTCTCTTCTACTGAAGTACCCAAACTGGACAATTGTAACAGATTAAAAACAAAAGGTTTTAAATGATGGTCACCTTCAAAATTTTCACCTCCCCTGAGTAACTCCTTTAATTAAAGAAAATAACTTCTGACATTACTAAAGGAAAAACTATGCTGACATAAAGAGTTAAAACATTATCTAATCTTTCTAGCCAGCTGTCCTCATCTGAGATGACATAGTTTGGGATATTTGAGAAACAATTTAATCTGGCAACCGAAGCAACAGGTTCAGGAAACTAAAACTTGTTAATTGAATTAGGGTAAAGGTAAAACCTGCTTGCTCAAATACCTTTTCTGCCTCCTCAGACTGTGAAATTCTTGTACATCTATTTTGCTTATTCTTTCCAACAGCCAACAAAAAAGAAATGGACTGTAGTGATTTGATCATTTTAGATGCTTTCAGCCAATGCTGTAGGGTTTAGAGTCAGAGTTTTTATTTCAGAAAAAAAAAATCCAATAATTTAACAAAGCTTTCTTTTAACATGATCCCTTGGAAAGTCTGGACATAGAATTTCAGGCTGATTGCTGAAATTCACAGGAAGAAAACAGGAACAAAATAAAGGAAAATAACACAAACCTATGTGATTTGCTTACATAAAAAGGACTGACAGCATTGTTAGCAGTGCTCTAAAATATAGCAATAAAAATGAAATTAAGTCATAAAAATATATGTTTAAAGCTTTAGCTAGACCTTGTAAGCCAGATGATGGAGGCTTTAACATATTTTCTTTCTACATGTTACTACTATATTTCCTAACAAGAACTGCAATAATTTACAGTATAATAGACAGGGACTATAATAAAATGGTTAAAGAACAGAGCTTAAAATGCTAATTTCATAATCTCATGCTTTGTGTGAAGTGGAGATCTATGTGTGATATGCTCATGATGAGAGCTTCCTGACAGCAAGAAAAATTTGCCTATTTTTTTCAGAGGTAATTAAGAATCAAAGAAATAAATTGAACAACATTAGTACTATGAAATATTTCCAGGCCCTAGTCTGAGGAGAGCAACTTCTTCCAAAATATATTTATGACTAATCTCTTTCCCATGGAGCATAGCTAGGATCATTGATTTTCTTTAGAATTTATCAGTTAATGTCTCAAAGGAAGACATTTAAGCCAACAGCAAACAGGAATGACGCTGAGACGGAAATGATGTAGAAGAATTTAAACCAAAAGGGCTAAACAAAAAAATATAATCAAAGGAAAAGGAGAGTGTGCAAAACTTACATATTTGTTACCCTCCAACAAAACAATGTAATATAACACCAGTCTTAAAGTCAGCTTGCTCTTTCCATTAGAGTTGCCTGCTTGGTTTTACCTTTTAAAAACAGGTCTATTGATTCTAAGCTTAGATTTTATTCTGAGCAATTTTTTTCATTTGTCATGCTACAGAACTGATTGCACATAGTCTGGTTAAAGGATACACATTGACATTCCCCCTTGTACTCATCTCATACAAACTGAGGTTCTTCAGGTAGGATGGGAAAGAGAATTGGAAAAATGAGAACATGTGGGTTGAAATTAAGACAGTTTAATAGGGAATACAAATGTCACAGGCACAAGCAAAGCAAAAGAATGAATGTTCAGCCATATCCAGGAAAGCAGGGCTCCATCACACATAATGGTGTCTGGAGAAGACAGATGTCACCACTCCAAAAGTCCCATCCTTCCTTCCCCTCTCTTTATATGCTGAGCATGATGCCATATGATCTGGAATGCCTCTTGGGTTGATTTGGGTCAGAAGTCCTGCTGTATCTCCTCCCACTTTCCTGTGCACCCTCAGCCTCCTTGTTAGGGCATGGTACTTGGCCCTTGACACTGCGCAAGAACTGCTCAGAAATAACAAAAACATCTCTGTATTATCAACACTGTTTTCGGCACAAATACAGACCACGGCCCCCTACCAACCACTGTGAAGGAATTTACCTCTACTCCAGTCAAAATAAGCACAAATAAATATTTTTTGTAATAACTCACAGGAATAATAGGCCATTGAAACAGAATTCAGCAGGGTTTTCGTCTTAAAATGAAATGAGAGAATTGGGATTTGGGACATGTTCTCATCCCAATCCTTCATCTGAACAGGGCTCTGGAAGTCGAGATGTTCCAAGGACATGAGCAGATCTTCAGGCAGCTCTAGGCCACGCAACCTGTTGAATTCAGCTCAGCAAACTAGAACAGCCACTGAACTGACAACGGTCCCCAAGGCTAAGCCATTGCTGAGCAGCAAGTCGGGCTGCACCACAGGGAGGGCAAACTTCATCTGAGGCTACACACACCACAGGCATCACTGCATCCCCACCAGCAGATCCCAGACCCACAGTATCTGAGCAGGGTGAGCACAGCAGGGATGCCCACAACAGTGGGTTCCACCCACCATCCAGAAAGGCTGAGGTAATGACTCAATCTAGTATCAGTTCAGGAAATCTAATCAACAGCTGGGGAATGATGTGGACAGGGCTGGAGACAGGCAGATGAGGTGAGACTAGGGGCCCAGGCTTGGCTGGACTGAGACTTCTGGCCATAGAGAGAGTGGGTGGGTAGGGGTCCAACACGAGGCTTGACAGGGCACTAGAAATATTTCATAATGACATTTGGGAGGCCCAGAGGAGGGGGGTTTCACTATTAGCAGGAGGAAAATGCTTTCAGCAGGGTCTCTAAACTGTCCTGCAACGTCTGTAGCAAAACATCCCAGTGTCATTAGAATTAGAATTACCTTGGGTAACCGACTGTGAAGGAAAAGTAAATGACTGTAGACAGACCCATAAAAACAAAGAAATAATTAAATAGGTCCTTGTGAATGAGGAGCTTTTCAGAAAACAGAGCAATGGTTGAGCCTATTTATCATTTGGTAGATGGTGTTCTGACTTTACGCGAAGAATTAAAGCTGCTTATTACCTCTCCCATTTTCAGTATTGATCCTGGTGCTGTAAAAAATAGTGCTTGGATTATGATGCCAACTGGTTCCTGGGAAGCTAGACAGTACACAAACCATAAATTTCACATTTCCTTCCTGATGCAACAGCATTGCCCATCTTGCCTGTTTCACTCATGATTAGTGTTAGTTAAATTTAAAACTATTAAAACCCTGGAAATATAGATTAAAAGAGATGATCGTGCTCTCTGATTCTAGCCCCCTTGGTTTCTCTTCTATAATGCAATTAATAAAGTACTTAGTTTAGAGTTTGAAGTAATTGGTGATTTTGCCATCACTGTTTTTTCAAAGGCTATTCCAAGCTATTTTTTTGCAGAGCCTGTAGTCAGGATGTGAAACTGTCAACACTATTAACTCTTACAATCAAATGTTCCTGACATAGTTTTCAAATAAATGGCTAATTTTATCACTGGCAATATAATGTTATTTATTTTATAAACAAAATGTGATCAATACCTGAATCTGTGATAAGGAAAGACCATTAAACAACAGATAACAAGGTCCCATCCTGTCAGGCAGGGATTGATGATCAGATCATCACCATTTCCTCAGAAGTAGCGCTGAGCCTCTTTCAAAGGTGTTTATTAAGGAAGTTGAAAAAATGATCAAAATCAACATCTTCACTTGACATCTACATAGCACTGAAGTGTTGTAAGAAATTATGATAGAGGAAATCTCCACCTGACAGAAATTCAAGAATAGTGAGAGTTTTGTGCCTATAAGTTCTGCATCATTCTTCATTCCTTTCCTCAACTTTTCTCCAGCCTGTGGCAGAGATATGGTAATACTTGTCCAGTAATGGAAAAACATCTAAAAGAATCCTCTTTCCTCCAGCTCTGCATTTTCAAGTATCTGACCATTGCCACTGTCTATTTATTTTATATTTCTTATTCATAGGAAAGATGAAAATCTGGCTCTTGCTTTGCCAATACCACAGAAACAGAAATCTACCTTGGACCATTGTTCACCAGAACTCAAGAGAAGCTGTTTAGTTAGTGGCTCTGGTCTTTTATTGTCCAAGTATTAGTTAATACAACTATACTGTATTTTTGAGAAGTAAAAATCCCATAGAGAAAGGATAGATTCCTGTACTTCAACTGATAGCTTTAACTTTGGATGTTGTAAACTGGATCCATATCTCTCTGAACAATTGTGATTACTTTTCTGTCAAGAAATCTCATATAGTAAAAAATCTCAAGAAGTCACTAGGCTACTCAGAAGGGTTTGTAATAACCTACCTCTGGTACTTAGTAAATTCCTGTTGTTTCCCCTGAATGAAATCACAATTTTACATCGTGAGAATCCATAAATTACATTTTAAAAACCTGAGGTAAAATTCTGAGAAGACAGTTTTTTTCTTTCTTATATGAACTTTCGCTAAAAGAGATGCCAAAATTGGTATCTTCTTTTAAGAGATCTGACTCTTTGGGTTGTTTTTTTATTTTGCAGTCATGAAAATTTCTATTTTTTTTAACAAGGCTGCTCCATCTGACTATAGAATTTGAAAAAAAAGGTCTTCCTTTCCCTATATGCGATACTGTTGCAATTACCAATGCTTGTCCTTTATATCAGCCATTGTGAGATGTCCTACTGATTTCAGAAGGATTAGTTATGTCAGTAATATTAAATGACTGCATCTGTGACTATAGAGAATTTAAAAGGATGTTTGCATTGATTTACATTGATTACTGTATGCTTTTAAGCACTTCTGCAGTAAACTTTATGCGCTTCTTGCATTTTATGATATTTTGTTGCATATTTCATTTACAGCAAAGTCTATTGACAATATTTTTTCAAAGCATCGGTGTATGGATTTGGGTGATTCATGAGGGGCAAAAATACTAAATTCCTAGACCTAGGTAGTTACAGAGAAAAGTTTGAGCCTCTGAGATATAACACTTACGGTAACTTAACTGAAGCAATAAAAGCAATTTATTTCCTTAATCGACCATTCAGCCAGTTTCCAAAATAGGAAAGACTCAACTCACATTTCTGAATGCAGTCTCAGTACTGAATACAGTCTCAGAAATTCTAGATTGCAAGAGATTAGACAGAATTTTATTGAGATTAAGTTACAAATTAAGAGAAAAGAAAAATGAGATACCTGAGAATTATGCTAGTAAATTAAATTTACTGAGAGAATTCCTTGGTCTTGAAACCAAGTGATACAGAAAGGCTTGTTTCTACATTAGCAATCACTGTTATCCTGGGAAGTTAGATGGTTGCATGCAAACTATATATTGGTAGTCCTCATCGGAACCTTTCAACTCCAGCATCAAGCCCAGGAATTGAGTAAGTTACACATGACACATTAAAAAAATCCTGCCAAAAGCATTAGCTGAAAGATAAAAGCTTACTAGCATTGGCAGTTGTGTTCCAACAATCAGAAGCATCATTACATACTGCATAAAAGCTAGAAGTTTTTGTCAAGTATTAACATTGTATGAAATATGCACATATAAAAGTTTAGATGTACATAAAATAAACATATAAAAAATAAGTGCTGTAACAGCCATATAATATGGTAACAGCTCCTCTGGTTTCCTATGTACATTGCAGTCTCAAACACTATGTTTATTCATCCTGATTCAATTTTACATCCCCACCTTATATTGGGTTGATCTAATGCTGTTTACTTATTCATTATTGATCTCACACCACTCTTCTGCTCCAAGTTACAGCTGAGGAATGCCCTGGACTGGGAACCTGCTGCATTTTCCCTCAAACAAACCTACAGAGCACACATAAAACAGAGGCAAAGCACAACATGTTTACACGTTCGTTTAGGCACATATACTCTGATGTTGTTTATGGTCATTCTTCAAGAAAATCCTCTAACTCACCATGTTAGATCACAGAGTACTCTCAAGCTAGTTCATCATTCAGCAGAACAGCACCTTACATGGATAACGCTGGAGAATATGGAGCTGAAGACCAGTAGCTATTAACAGGTTCCAAGCAGAATGTTTTGAGATAACGCAAAACAATGGGGAATTTCTCCTGTCTAGGTAAAGTCTATTGGTGTAATGTTAGCAAATACTTTCATGCAAAGACCCCAGCTGGACTAGACAAAATAGTTTACATGCAGCTCCAACTAAATCTAAACTTCCTGGCTACTTGCAGCCAACCTGTTCTATTATGCCCAGCCTTTGGAAGATATTTTGAGTGCACAGATCATGATTTATGCAGGAGATTTATTGCAGGACACTATGAAGCACTACTTGATAACAGAAAATAGAAAACAATATGGCTCTGGTTGGCCAAACTCAGCCAGGATTATCTCCTGTAGCTGTTTCCAGTTGATTAACAGGAATTGTTGAAGACTTTGTGAACAAACTGCTTTACAAGTTACAGGCTGGTTTCATGTTGTGGACCCCAAAGAAAGAAAAACCATCCTCATATTTTGAAGCGCTTTTCATCTTGAGGACAGAACATCAGGTCTGCAGAATTTATAAATTGCCAAGTGAAACAGACAAATTGATTTCCAGAAAAGTGTTTCGAACAAGAGCGGTTCAATTTGTCAAATTTGGTATTTCTCTCTGCTGACAGAGAAAATGTCAGGTGTACTAGCACAAAGCAAAGTTCTTCAAGTAATATTTGCATGCATGTCTCAAGAATAAAAGGATTTTGTTGTTACCCTGAGCTCTCTGACATATAACTGCACAGCAGGGCCAAGCATACAAGTTAGTGCTGAGAACGTGAGTCAGAAGCAATTGTATAAAAGATTGCAACTAATTTCTTGTCCTGTTTGTGCCACAAATTGTCCAAAGAATTTTATGATTTTGTGAATATCAGTTACACATCTCTGTCCACGCATCCAAGTAATCCCAAGATCATACTCCTGTCACTGCTTTGGCCAGCACTAAAAGATCATTTCTTGTCCTCTGAAGCATTGCCATATATATGTTGTTCTGCTAAGCAACATATTTGCTTTGTCTTTGTTCAGAGCCTGCTATCATTTTTCAGAAAACATCAGTGCAATTTTTAAAAACCTGAACTGATCACTTCACTTCATGCAAGAGATTGAATCAGTACAGAAAACAGTAAAAGAATTTTGTCCCTCAATATTTTTGTGTCACTTCATGACATGCTACTGTGAATAGGCTGTATCATTGGACAAAGTACACTGACATGGACAAAACATAATTCCCGTTTAGAATTCCATACAGTCCCAATTGGTTAATATATTTGTATTCTTATTCACCCTCATTTTCCTTATGTCATGGTTTTAATCCCAGCTGGGGATGCAGTGATGCCTGTGCTGTGCGTAGCCTCAGCTGAAGTTCCAGACTCAGACTGAGTTCCACAGTCCCCCCCTGTGGAACATCCGACTTGCTGCTCAGCAATAGCCTAGCAGAGATGGGGCTTAGCCCTGGGGACTGTTGTCAGTTCAGTGGCTGTTCCAGTTTTGCTGAGCTAAATTCAACAGGTTGTGAGGCCTAGAGCACCCTGAAGATCTGCTCATACCCTTAGAGCATCCCAGTGCAGATCACGAGGCCACATCATGAGGCCTGGAGGATCAGGATGAGAACATGTCCCAAATCCCACTTGTCTCATTTATTTCAGGATGAAAACCCTGCTGAATTCCGCTTCAATGGCATTTCCCTCCCCTGCCCCCGCCAACCCCACTGCAGTGGAGTGGGGAAGAGAATCAAAAGTAAAACTTGTAGGTTGAGATAAGAATAATAAAAACGAAGTAAAAAATAATGATAATAGCAAATAATAATAAAAATAATGACAATAAAAAGGGAAAGAAAAAACAACAATAAAAAAAGATCTATGCACAATAAAATTACTCCATCCACTGATTGATGCCAGATCCCATTCCTGAACCTAGATCAACCTCACTTCCAGGTAACTCCCCCAGTTTATATATTGGGCATAACATTCTACGGTTGGAACATCCCTTCAGCCAGTGTTATCCACACCATTCTCATTCCAAGCCCAAACTACAGCATTGCATCAGCTAGTGAGGAGCAATTAACTCTACCCCAGCTGAAACTAGGGCATTCTAGTAATTTACACAGTTTTGCTTCTTCTAACTTGTGTAATCTGTTAAAACATGGTAAAAATCAATTTCTCTAAAATAAGAGGAATCATGTGTGAAAAGGAAGAAGGAGAGACAACTGTTAATATCCATCCTTTCCTGGTTAACTGACATACATATTCTATCAGCTTAATACCCTGCTGCTCTCTGCAAAAGGGAAAAAAATAGCAAAAAAAAATTAAGTGGAAAACTTCTTTGTTAACACAACTTTAAAAGCATGACAATATTTAAGGGATGCAGTACTCAAGTTGTTTATCCATCCAGCAAAAGTGGGGATTTTTTGGTCAGCCAAGTGCTGAAAGGTTCTATCCTCATCATTTTTATAACTCACATTCTAATATCTTATGTATCTGAACAAAATACTTTCTCAAGGGGAGCCCTAAGTCTCCCTAGACCAGTGAGAATTTTCAAAGATAAATCTTTGCTGCGCAGGAAACTCTCAGATGTTGTTAGATAGTTTTTAATGAAAACCTCCTGCTACCTTCCAAGCCTCATTCTTTTGTTGAGATTTAAAAATATATTGCACTATTTCTAAATTAGTCACACTTGAAGCGATCTCCAGGGGTTTCTTTGCAGGTGTCTCAGGTTGCTTCACAGAAATGTTGACTTTGTGAACAGTGAATGGATTGGACAAACTGACAAATTTGTCAAGCCTGAACTGGAACATTAAGACAGCTTGTTTGATGCAGTAAATCATGTGAAAACTATTTCCAAGGAGCCTCTTGACAAGCTGTCAGGACAGTGGTTGGACAAGCACCAGGTAGTGTTATTCAGGACTGGAACAGTGACCACAGTGAGGAAATATGTCATTTCATCTCTGCATTGCACTTCTTGAAAACTGGTTGTCATATGATAGAAAATATCCTTTCTGTCAGATTGATTTTATGTCCTAGGGCTCTACAAACTGGCTGATTTAAAAGGTGCATATTCCCTAAGTGTAACTTCAGGCACAAAAGCCTAAACTAGGCCAGTTCCCCTTCTCTCAGGCAGTGGGGAGAGACAGGCTCTTCCAGAGATTCCTTCAGAGATCACAGGTGAGGTTCCTTCTATGAGCTCACTCAAAAATGGCTCATCTCCTGGGCTCTTCTCAGCCCACTTCTCTAGCCAGTTGACGTCTTCCTGAAGAGTTCCTCCTAGTTTTGCATCATATTCAAACTTGCTGAGGGTTCACTCTATCCCCTTGTCCAGGCCACTAACAAAAATGTTTTTGGCAAATGTATCTACTGCTGGTTCATTCCACTAACAAGTGTCCCCCTGCAGGGCTTTTCCCTGATGACCACAGTTGGAACAGCCAAGAGATAAATGGGTTTCCTATTCGTTCAGACCAATTTTTGTATTTCCAGACTGTTTTCCTCTTTTTACAATTAGAAAAGACAATGGCAGTTACTGATTCTTACTTTCTGAGCAGGTTTCTCTTATTTGTGAAAAGTTGTGAACAATATTCAGTAGTATTTTTAAAAAGTGCAATTAATACTTCACCGATTTAAAGGAAAAGCATTATGTGAGATAATAGCCCCACCTGATAAGCTCTGCAGTTGCACAACACCTACTGACATCCTTTGGCTTTCATAAGAGCCTTATAAAATTTTCAAATCTACTGTAGGAATATTCCTCTTTAGTTATCAATAAACTTAAAGGGCTAATTGTCAGCCTCTATCATGTTTCAGAGCTCTTAATCATCTTAGTTTATTCCCTAAGGAATATCGTGTAGTTTACAGTAAGTTATAGATGTCTGGTCAGATAGTAAAACGCTATTTGTCTTTTTATTGGCTTTTTTTTCCTTTTCCTGTTGCTTTGTTACCTTGTTTTCCATTTCAGTTCTTCATAACAACTTTCTCTTATTTTCTATGTAGAAATGCCTATGACAGTTAAATATAAGGACTGTTCATGACTTTCCATAAATATCTATTAATCTCTAAAATGTCACTCTATATAGAGAGTACACATCAGTTCTCAGATCACTACATGCAACACTTGTTGATACCAGAGGAAGCTGTGCTCTGTCATACATATCATTTGAGGTGGTACAGGTAAAATTTCCATCTTATCAGTACCACCCAACAAACATTTTCAGAACAGTCTGATTCCTGAAATGAATATAAGAAATGAATATTTTTAATATTCTGAGTAGTGTATTACTTTGTTTTGCAAGCACATCATGTGGGAAATCACTCTGCATTTCAGTGGTTATTAAGTTTAGAGTAAGATTATAGTAGCAAATAGACTACCTATCAATCAATGTTTTGCTGTTATCTGGCCTAGTAACTTCCATCTCTGAATCTTTTCACCTGTGAGATGTGCCAAACTGCACTGCCCTAAGACAACTCTGTAGAAAGAAAGTCCTTTCCACAGAGGCCAGAGATCCTGGCTAAAGATTTTCTTTTCTTCTTCTGATCTCAAGAATTTAATGGAACTGCTATGAAGAATGATGGTGAGAAAAAAAGGCAGAGTAGGAAGTGATGGCATTTTCAAGAGTTTAAGAGATGTACAAAGTAATTATCTTTAATCACTATTGCAATTCTTTTTTGCCTTTTTTAATTTCTGTTTGGGATTTCTACCATCATTTAAAAAGCTGTGAGATATTTGAATCCTCTGAAATCACAACTGGCTATTTTTCCAATGAAGGTAATGATGTAGACTCTTTATTATGATCTTTTTTACATACCTTGTTTACCACAAATCATGCCTTCTGACTTTTTCTCCCTCTTGACTTTTTATCACAAGTGGACACTGGCTTCTGTCAGACCAACAAGAAAATGGACAGATGACTCACTAAGAAATTGGACTGCTGACCATGGCAAAGTTTAATTTGCTGCTGTGTTAAAACTACCTCTCATCAAACTGACCTTATTACACTGCTGGCCTTCTCCTGTACTAGTTGAAAGCACTTAGTCTCAGTGGCTGGTGTTCTCCTCAGGACAATGCAGTGCTAGCTCCTGATAAATTTCCTACTTGCTAGAGTAATAAAACTAATAAGAATAAAATTTGTCCATCCCGAAAGAAATTTAGAATTGAATGTCAATACAAATGAAGTTATCATTGTCAATGCATAGCAATGTCTGTTGAATACCCCATAAGTCAGGCTAACAGCTAAAAATACACAGTTTATATATTATTTGTTTAAATTAAAAGCTGTGAGGCAGGCTGAGAAGAAAGGAATTATTAAAGCTGATGAGAGCATGCAGAACTTCAGATTTCCGATGAATCTATTCAGTTCTCAAAGAGCGACAAGGGGATATGGATTTTCTGTTTGAAAATGCAATGTAGATAAAACCTGTGCTGGTGTGGCAAGGTTTTGGGGGTGAGTAATTTCAGGGGTGGCCTCTGTGGAAGAAGGTTAAAGATTGTCCTGCACTGGACACAGTTATTTCCAGATAGCTCTCCACCCATCATTGGCCAAGATGATCCCATCACTGAATTTGGCGTTGCCTCTGCAAAAATGTTTTTATGAAAGAATGGAAACTCTTGAAAGAGGAGGAGGGAACATGGAGACAATGAGGCAACAGAGATAGGTGGAAGGAACCTGAGGGAAACAAAAAGAGAATACTGAGCTCAGAGAGGCTGGTGCTGTTCCATGGCAGACCATATATTCCCAAAAACATATTCCTGTGGAAGGCTCATGCCAAAGCAGGGGAAAAAAGCAAAGAAGGAGCATCAAAAGGAACCACTTTATCCTGATCACAAACACTGCCACCCCTCCACCACTGGATCCCTTGCCTCATTGAAGTACTGAATGCAACCTGCGGCCATAACAAGCTGGGAGCTGAGATGCCCAATGTGAAGTTTGGGAAAAGGAGTGGTGTATTTTCCTTAAATGTTTCAATGATTTTTTTTTTGTTTCTCAATACCTGAAAGAGTAATTAAGTATTTATATCAATTTGCAATAAATAATTTCCCCAGTTTGAATCTACTCTGCCTGCCACAGCAATTGTGACCTCCTTGTCTTTATCTTGAAACATGAGCTATCTTCTTCTGTTCTGTTTGCTCTTCAGCCATGCTGAGGATGAGAAGAGTGAGGAGCTGTGTGAGTGCTTGGCTATCAGCCAGGATCAGTCCACCACAGACCTTTTTGGTAATTATCTTTTTCATAATGTTGCTGACCTCCTCACTAGTCCCCCTTCTTAAACAGAAATGAACTTTGTTTACAGTAATCCACCTGTCACAGAGAAGCTAAAACTGCCATCCTCGCTGCTGTAGATGCTTCAGAGACAGCTTCACATTTGAGATGATGTATTCAGATGTGTAGGGTTTGATCAATTGCAATGTTCTGCAAACTGAATGACACAAAATATTTGCATGAAAATAGCAAAGAAATACTCATATTCACCAAGGTTGAGATAAATATGATCTACATAACTCTTCCTAATGTCTTCCTGGAAAAGTGTCCTGTTTTCTTACAAAACACTACCTTGGGCATCCGCTCTACTGTTGAAAATAATAACATTAATAAGTAAATGCAAATAATTTGACCATCTAATTTAAGAAAATACTATTTCTATTAGCAGAAGCTGTAAGCTCCAAATTTGGTGTGCTATTGGGATCCTTCATGCTTGACTGCTTTCTTAAAGATGCAGAAGTCAGTTTCAGGAAGTTTTATCTATACTCAATGTCACAATGCAGCATCCAACTGCAATTTTTCAAAATAATTATATGCTTGGTTGAGCACCTAGTCTTAGTCAATTCAGTTGAATGCAATTGTAATTATGATATATCAGAAAATGCTGTTTACAATGCTTATTTCTTTTTGCTACTAATCAAATTAGCAAAGAAATTTTAAAATCTACTTTTGAAACTTCTTAGCACTTTATAGATTTTTATGTTATCTAAAAACCACAAAACCACAAAAGTGAACAACATTGTCAATATACAAAAAAAGAACAAAGAAATAATGTAGCATGAAAACGGGGCAATGAACAATCAAGCAAGATTGTTTAAAATAAAGATAAATGGCAGCTCTTAAGCTCATATTAATCACATCCAATCAAATACAATGAATATATACTAAGTCACAAAAAAACAACAAATTGTAAATATTTCACAGACTGTATATTAAGAGATTTCCATCCTTGTCTAGTGATCACTTTGAGTTAACATAAATAGCTGAGAATAATGTTAACTGAGAATAATATAGCCTTAAGAAATGAATAAATTTAATGTAAGCAAAGGTTTCAAGCCAACTCTTAAAGAATCATAAAAGAATAGAATTAAAACAACCTTCAGAAGGTATCTTACTTATCTATCCATATTCTCTGAGACAAATCATCTAGCTAAACTAAATATTTTATTAACCCAGCCAAAAAAAAATCCATTTAGTAATGCAGATCTCAGAAAAATTATTCCATGTCTCAGCATTAATTTTTTTTTTGGTCAGAAATTCTGTCCTATTGTCAAATACAAATTATTCATTACAGAATTTAAGGTCATTACTACTTCTTCTCTGTACCATGGACTCCCCCCCAACATCCTTTTTAAAAAAAAAAACTTTTCTTTTTATACACACATGACTACACATTAGAAAAATTTTAGGCTAAATAACCCCAACTCTTTCCATCCACCTTTGGAGGTCACATTTCCTAAGCCTTTCCTCATCCATACTGCCATCCTTCAGAATGCCTCCAACAGATCTATGGTTTCTCTTCAAGCTTTACGACAGAAACATGACACATTACTTCATCTTATCAGAACTCCTGAACAGGAAGGATCCATTGTTTCTCCTCATGTATGTACACTGTGACTATTTTTGCTTAAGCGTAGTATCTTTGGTTTGTCCCTTTTGACTGCATCTTATTTTTTAACCACTTTCTTCAATTCAAAAAAATACTTTTGTAGGACAATGAAGAATCAACATTATTACTATCTGCCATTATTGAAGAGTCTTCAATTTACCATACTTCCTAGGTAGGCTATAGTTTACGAGTAGGGCAACAAGACTATTGCCAAGGTTGTAAGAACATACCAGCATATTCTCATAATTCTGCAGGGCCTGAACATCTGCCCTGGTATTTCTGTGGAAATGGAGCTCATGTAGTACCTCTCAAGAGCTCAGCAGTCTGGTACATAATGTCTTGACACAGCTGAAAAATCCTGATTTCCACAAGACCCATGTGGCTTTAATTCCCATTGAAGTCCATAAGACTATAAAACATCAAGTACAACACACTGCACTCTAAAAAATGTGAGCAGTAGTGGATGAAATCACAAGCACTCTTGAGTTATGGCCTTCCATTCTGGCCAGGACAGGGCTAATTTTTTGCAGTAGATGGGAGAGGGCATGGCTGGGACATATGATGGTGTATATTCTATACCACCTCGTGCCATTGCCGGCAGCAAGAGAAAGGGAATCTCTTTCAAGGAGAAGAGGTTTCTACTGGTTAAAAAAANAAAAAAAAAAAAAAAAAAAAAAGTAGTGAGGGGAGCCTGCTGGTATTGTCTGTTATTGGGGATTTTTCTCCATGTGAATAGTTTCTTTTGTTGTACCCTCTGTCATTAGTGTTGTTGCTGTTACTGCTCATTTTCTTGTTTCATTGCCATTTCCAGTAAATTGTTCTTATCCCAACTTGTGACCTTTGAATATTGTGTCTCCAATTCTCCTCTCCATCCCACTTGCAGAAGAGGAAAAGGGGCAAATGGCAGTGAGAGTGAAGTATGGTTTGGAGAGTCTCATTGGGGGCACTGAATTGGGAAGTACCATTCCTAAACCATGGCATAAACAAATTCTAGAAGTAAAGATGAATGCAAACTCATCACTAAACTGTTAGACACTAACACAGAAGTCAGTTTTTCTTGGCTTCCCTCTTATTCAGGTACTGAGGGAGACTTTCATTTCTGTCATGGCCAAAAAACAAATGGCAAATTTTGCCTCACTTTGAATATTTCGGCTGTCTCCAAATGTAAAATAAGGTTTATGTTAACCATGTTTTGGAAAATGCTGTTTCTGTTTTTCCGTAACAAAGAAGCTTTAAAAAATAATCATCTAACCCAAGAAAATAAACAAGAATGTTTGGAAGACTGAAGACAAACATCTTCCAAGTTATAAACATTTTGAAATAAGGTGGTCTGGTAGAGCAACTTCTGCTCAGTTTTTCATAGTATGCTGAAACTAAAAAGGTTAAGAGCACTGGACACTCAATACTTTAGCTTCAGGGTACTGAAAAGCACTTAAGACCCTTTGAGTTAAAACCTGAATTAAGGATCTCTTAGAAAACATTCTCAGAATGAGAATATCTCTGGACAGGAGATGAATGTGACTAGTGTGACTACATAAAGCCATTCTGTTTAAGCCACAGGTTTTTCCTCCTTTGTATTAATTTTAATTTTATTTTCTTTTTACTTTTATTTTACTGAAAGCCAAAAGACATGTATCATTAAAAAATACATTGATGCAAAGCTGAATTGAGAATTAAATGTGAACAGGGACAAGAACAGAAGAAAAAAAAAAATTGGAAAAACCCCACCGTAGTCAATGAAGAAGGAATTATCAGAATTGAGCCCTAAGAGCTAAAGGATTTTCAAGGAGAATAAAAGGGTTTTGTGCTTTTGAGGTATTTTATATATCCCAAAAGGTCCATATTTAAAAAAAATTTATTTAATTTTATATACATAAGTTTTCTCCAGATGTCTGGAAAACTGGCATCATCACCACACAAATGAAAGCTAAATAATTTAATAGGAATAGGCTTCCCAGTAACATCTCTTTCCAAGTGTCCTTCAGTTTCTTGACATCTCTTCCCAAGTCTCCTTCAGCTTCTTGACATATTTTATGTAGCTCACTACATATTTAATTAAATCCAATTCTAATATTATTGGTGTATTTTGGCTACAAACCTGGTGAGGTGAAGACAGGTTTTTTGCTCACCATTACATTGTTAAATACAATGATTTTGGTTCATGATGTCACCTTTAGATTTTCACAGTGAGGAAAGTGATGCCTGTGATAGTAACCATAGTTAGATTTCCATTCTTGAAATGGAAGAACTCGAATTTTCCAGGTGAACTGGTTCATAAAGAAATCTATTTAAAGAGTATATTCTAAAGAAAAAAACCTCATGTTTTAGTACATATCATAGAAAATAAATTGCTTCAGTTATTGAAAATAACAGAAGAAGAAACACTTTACAAGTAATACATAAATATCTTTTATAGAAGCAGTTCTGTTTATCTGCACTCACGCAATTGCACCGTTTAATAAGCTCTTTTAATGGGTTTTTTGAAAATATATTCCTGGATTCCTGTCCACTGTTGTCTACAATTGATGCACACATAACCAAAATTCACATGCAATGAAAGGATATGCAAAAAAAATGCTCCAACATTAAAAGATTAAACACTCCAGTGATGCCACTTGGTTTTTAATTACCTTGTAGTTATAAATGTTCTTCTTTTCTCACAAAATATCTTAATACATCCCTGGGTTTATTTCTGTGTTTCCAACAAAAGAAAAAATCCAGTGCTTCTGAAGTGTAGATGTTTCTCTTTGTTATCTTATTCCCAGGATATGTGTCACACTAACACATCAACTCTTTGGGAAATTATATAAATCAGATTTATTTTTTGCAGAAGCCTTCTTAGCCAGTGTAAGCTTATAAGCATCGATGAAAGAAGCACAAACTTCTATTCTAAAGCCTCAGACAGCTGAGGCTTTAGAATAAAGACCAGTATTTCAACATTCTTAGAGCTAGTGAGTATTTCAGCTGAAATACAGAAAAACTACTATGCAAAGAGATAATAAATTTCCATCATTTATTTCTACAGAAGGTTTTTTGATAGATGCCTTATTATAAAATACAATCCTATTACTAAGAAAATTAGATAAGAACACAACCACCAAGCAAACATACTTAATGAGTGTATTGAATTCAGAAAAGAAAAATGTCTCGTTTCAAACGAAGCATATTAATACTCACAAATAGAAATCTAATCTGCAGTATCTGTGATGATACTGTGTATCTGTGATGATTCAATAAATAGGAAACCTTTGGAACCAATGAAAAGACTAACACTGAATTCAAACAACTTTGTGTCACCTTCCAAAATTTACACTAACTATAATAACTCAATATATTCTCTTAGCATTTATCTTAATAATGCTCAAAACCCCAATAAGTTTTGAAGAAACCAGTTGGCACAAGAATCCTTTGCAAGAGACTCCATGTATCACATCACCTTCTTTTACAAGCAAACTTGGAAATTTTCAGATACACTTTAGAGCTGCTGAACTACAGAATTGCCACAAGCAGATGTGTCTCCAGGATCATATTAGTGGAGACTTTCTTCATTCCCTTGCCTACATTCAATCTCTTGTGCTTCCCTGGATCCTCTCCCATTTATTTTTCCTTATTTCCTAGATAAAGAAGAAAATTGTCTCCTGCTCAGAATTAGTCTTTTTTTACCCAATACTCTATTAGTGAGTTATTTAAAGCTGCCGCCTTCTGATTAGGGAGCCAGTCACGAATCTGCTCAGTGATTAAGCTACTGAAATATCAGTAACAGTCCGTGAAAGTGTTCCATGCTATCATATAACTTATACAAATCATAACCTATACAATTTGGTCTAACAAAAGATTTATCCTCCTCTGCAAATCTTGCTTCTTAAATTATCATAACATACTCATTAAATACTTATAAACATATGCTCTATTTATTTTTACACCCACATAAGTTATACCCATGTAAGTGAGCTTCAATCACACAGAACACTAATATAAGAAAAACAACAAAGAGTTACTTTTTTTAGTACTCCGTATACACTTAAGTTCAAAATACTCTAATTCTGGTCTCTGCATTTCAGATCACCCAGCAGTTACAAGAAGTCACGGATGTGACTGTTCTTTACAGAAGGAAAATCCTTTAAGCACAGCACTTTGTAATGAGAAGCATACTATAGTCATATGATTTCTTACTGACTGACAACACATCAGCTGTTTCTATAAAGATCCAATTAATCAAAATTCATTCCTGGAAATCATCTAGAAATTCTTAAATATTTATACTGTAATAATTCTGTAATTTTAATAAATCTGGATTTTTGACTTCTCTTATCCTATTAATTCTAGCAAGCAACACATAATTTCAGATGTACTGCAAAGGATTGTGCCTGAATTTGGCCAGTATTTATAAAAGTTAAAGTAAAAATCAAGTGCTATCATCAAAGCAAAGTAAAGTTAAAGGGTGGAAAGGACTGCATTTAGGTTGTGAAATGGCTCATGCTGAACTTGGAAAACATTATACCAAGGCAGCTGCTAATGAAAACAGCCTGTATTCCTATAGGACAATTCTTTTGCTACTGTTTACTAAGATATCTGAGGAAAGTAAGAATAAAGAGATAAAATTTTCAATATTGCTTAAGGACTTGACTGACACTGCAATGTGTGCTTGGAAAAACATACTTGAAAAATTTGCCCAGTTTTGGGATGGGGTTTTTGGTTTTTTTTGGTTTATAAGGTTTTTGGGGTTGGTTTTCTGGTTTGTNTTTGTTTGTTTGTTTTAAACTATGAACTCGAGGCTAGTTTCTGAAACCCTTATCTACTTCTTGCTTCATTAAGAGAACAGTCTTCAGAAGCTCCTGTGACTAGGTATTGATTTAATGTATAAGGCTCCTATTCCTGAAAGCTTTGATTCGATGTCTCACATTCCATACAATTTTGATGCACAGGGGGACCTTTTGGTCTTGCTCAAGTGCATGGAAAGTTTTTACTATTTTCAGTGAGATCAGAATTTCAGTTGTGTTTGAGGATTTCCAAGGATTCCTAAACTGGTTAAGAGCATGTGTAACTTACATGTGGACCCCATGCCAAAATATGGGTTCAAGAAATAAGGCTACCATCTTCCTTATTAATAGACTTTTGTTTTGTAGCATAAGCAGTTTATTAAAAGCCACAAAGCAAACAAACATTAAGAGCAGAATTATGGTTTTGGTGGGTTTTTTTACCTCTGCAGAGGTACTGTTTTCTATTATGATAGATATAAATTGCAGCACATTTCAAGATTACTGCAAGTAGTATGAGAATACACACGCTTACCGGAACATTAAAAATCACCCTCTGATATAATTCATCTAACTTCTCATAAAATGTCTTGAATTTTAACTAGTAACTGAAAAGGAAGGTAACTACCAGAAAAAGCAAGGTTAAAATTAAAGAAAAACAGATTTCAGGCTAAATTCCTGGAAGACCCAATTGTTCTGTTGACATATAAAAATAGGGTTTTCTTTTATCAAATGAAAATTTTGCTTATATACAGTTTATTCTCGGTTTTCCTCCTTTTATTATATACAGGAGAGGACACAAAACACTCCAAATTTTCTGGGCTTAAGATTACTTAATAGAATTAATTTAATTGCAAATTTAGAAAAAGTAACTGGAAACAGAAGCAGCAAAAGAAGAGAGAAGTAAAAGGAGAAGATAAAGTAACAATTTAAATTACTCTGGAGTGCAACTTGATACTTCCAAATAATTTTAATTCACCTATAATGTATAAGCTTTCCATGATTTCACTTCACCATAATTTTAATTGCTAAACAGATCTTTTACAGACATGAAAAAAAACCCCTGAATCGAAAAGAGAAATGCATCAGTGGGTTAAAGCATAATTTCCTCACTGTACTGTTTCAAATGATCCATTTTTTTTTCCTGAATGACATGAAGGTCTAAAACTGTTTAATTATTGAATGTATCCTTTACCACTTGATCAACATTTTTTGCTGATGAATTTTTTCTATTGTTTTCTATATTGAAAACTATTGTTTTCAAAATGTAGATTTAAAAATAGAGGTCATAAAAGAAGACAGACCATATTCTACCAGAAAAGGAATGCTTGTTTGACAGAACTTAATAGCCTAAAGATGAATTTTATTTCTCAAAATCTTTTGATGGAAACAAAGGATGTGGGCAAGTCACACTAACGTTCTCAGCCTATTTGCTATAGCTGACTTTTCAAACAGCAGATCATTAGTCCTCCATGTAAGCAGCTGCGCTCAAATTCCCAGCTCTGTCTTAGCTCTGACTGTGGGCTACTTTTATCACGCCTCTATAACAAGGTCCTAATAATATTTTTGTTCATAATCAAGCATGGTACATCAATACCCAATGGAAGGTGCAGGATTAAAATTTATTGAGAACTGTGACGATCAAAGAAAAGAAGCCTGTTCCAGAAAAGGTTGTCAGTGATGAAAATGAGTACAAAGCATAGATGTTCCTCCAGAGGCTTCCTGAACATGGATGGATCCAAGCTTCATTTTTTGAATTGGATTTGACTTCTAAGTGTAACTATAAAACACTCCAGAGACATAACTAAAAGAGTTCCAAAATAGGAGGAGGGTTGAGAAGGAAATGATTTGAAGGTAGAGAAAGGAGAAAATTGTTTCCAGAGGGACTTTTTAAAAATCACTAAGTGATGAGAAAGAAGGAAAATCAAGCTGTCCCAGATATGCAGGACTGCAGAGATGGGAAAGGAAAGAGAGCACATAGACTGGCAGCATATGTATCTCTGAGGTACTGGAGACAAAAAGCTGAAGTCTCTGAAGGAAGAAGCGTCACTGTTGCAGGGCTGAGCCACAAATGCTATAATTTTGAATTGGCAAGCACTGCAAATGGGATCTTGGCATGTGTCAGTGGGATCTTGGCATGTGTCAACTTGCAGCATCCAAACACCAGCAAGCCTCAGGGACCCCGTGTCGCTGTCAACGTAGAATACTGGTTTCCAAAGCCATCTAAACAACAGACGCCAGCAAGCAGCAGGGTGTTCTTTTCCCCCGTATTTTTTTTTTTTTAACTTTCTGCAGTTGACAGCTTTTAAGTTCGCCTGAACACGGCCGTGGCATCCACGTTTTACCGGCTACCCCGCATCGGTCCGGCCCCTGCCGGCGCTGAACGTCGGGTTCCAGAGAGGCTGGGAGCGCCGCTTCCCCAGTGCGCCCCGGCAGCTGGAGCGGGGGCCGGGAGGGGCCGCCCCAGGGCCGGCTCGGATCCTGCAGGAGGGGCCGCACTGGCACGGGGCACGGGGACACCGGGGATACCGGGGCACGGGGACACCGGGGACAGCGCGGCCACGGAGAGCGCGGGCTTTGCCGTCATCACTTTTCCCTCAGCCGCCCCCGCCCCCGTCCCTGTGCGCACCCCGTGCCAGCCTCCTGAAGAGAATATGGCTACTATTCAAAAACAGTATTAAAAACNAACCTTATGTTTCCAAATGATTTTAATTTAATTCACCTATAATGTATAAGGTTTCCATGGTTTCACTTCACCGTAATTTTAACTGCTAAACAGATCTTTTACAGAAAAAGAACCAAATAAACAGAAAAAACCAGAACCAGAAGAGAAAAGAGAAGAACCCCAGTGAGCTCAAGCCCGTCCCAGTCCCCTTCCCTGCAGGGCGGGTGCGCCCGACGCCGGCGCCGGGCATGCGTGCGGCGCTCGGGCATGCGCAGTGCGCGTGCGGCGCGCGGGGCGGGCGGAAGTGGCGCAAGCGGCGGCGAGAAGGGTCCGGGACGGGGACAGGGATAGGGACAGGGACGCGCAGGCATCGGCGGCACACAGGGAACAGCGGATCTGCGGGCCTGGCCTTGCTTCCCTGCGTTCCGCAGCTGCCCTTCACACGGGCTCTGCTCCGGCAGCTGAGTCTCCGCACAGTGCTCCACGGCTTTGAAAGTTTCTTTCCGGGCACTGAGTAAACGGAAAGGGCAGTTTTATTGGTAATACGCCTGTGCTGATGGTCTTGGTTTTAAAGATCTCCGCTTCTTGTAACTGGTGGATTGATTTTCTGAAGCGATTAGTTCGTATGCTGTGAAGTGTGGGCTCTGCAGAGTAGCCCTGTCCTCCTGAGGCCGCTGCTTTGCAGTGGGTTGCTGCTTTCTAGAGCTGAAGTACTGTTGAGATAATAATGGCTGTGTAAGAATCCCTTTTCCTCAGGTAATGTTTGATTGTAGTCTTTTTTGCATAATGTCAGATGAGTAAATTTTAATCTGAAATAAAGGAAATTTTGTTTGCTTAAGAAACCTAGTTGTCTGTGTAATTAAGGTAGGAATAGCCGAGAGCATCCTTCCCAAAAGATAAATGCCCGAAGATGTGCAGCAAGAGCAAGCTGAAGCCTTGCACCTAAGGGAATGTGTCATGCCTCCGACTTGATTTCTCCTTCTATTTTAGTTAATTTGACGTGATGTTCTCACCTCATGAGAATTCTCAAGGAACTAATAAATTACAATATTAGACTTTTGAAAAAATTCTAGACAGACTACACACTTTATTCACTGGTGGTCTTCTTGATTTCATTAAGCTTTGTCTTGTGATGGTAGGTTGGGTTTGTGGTAGTTCTGTACTGCCTATTCTGTTCGAGCCTCAAATGCTCATTTTTATGACAAAGTTGCATAAAATATAGTAGGAATGTATGGCTGTGTCTACACATGTGTGTGCTTTTATAACGACGTGTGACTTACTTCGTAATTATTTTAACTTGCACAAATAGCTCGAATATTGCACTGACTAGTATTTGTGTTTACAGGGGCTACAGGTCACTGTGATTGATCACATCAATAAGATGCTGATGCTCTTGGCTATTCCTTCCTTCTTTGTGAGACTTTGGTGAGATTTCCTTTAGAAGTCCACGTAGTCATGTGTTTTATTCTCTTCTGTTTCCCAAAATGACATTATTCTGTTAATGTAATTTTTTGTATGACTGAAGTATTTCTTGGTAATAGAGAAAGGACTGAATTTTCTAGTTAGTGGACAGAGCAGCCCGTAAGACTGTGGCTATCCTCAGTGTTATATTTCACTTGAGTGATGCATATCTCGTTCTTTTTGGGGATGTTAAATTGTGGGTTACATCCTATATACAGTATGCAGTCTACTTTAAAACATCCTTTCATACAATTCTTTGTTAAAATTGTTAAGCTCTTTGGTTCCTCACTCCATATTTTTGACAATTTAGTTACTGGAAGGCAAAAGGTATTTGTAGTTCACAGTCTTCTTCTTTCTGCTCTGTGTATGTGTTGTGTCTCACTCCTCTTCAAGGAGTGTCCCATGCTTCTGTCTGCCTTTCTTGCTGTCTCTTGGTTCTGTTTTTTTTGGTTTTGGTTTTTTTTTTAATGTATAGCTTTGTTTACACCATTTATAGGCCTCTTCAGCTCAAGTTGGAATGATTCCTGTCAATGTTAGTCAGCCTTTTGAGAGCAACATAGGTATTTGACAGACTTAGTTATTTTCACTTAGTTGCTCTCCAGAAGAGTTGGGAACACAAGGACAGCACTAACAATATCTTTGTGTAGATTTTGAAAGCCAGTGCCCTATTGGTTTGTTTTGGAAAATTTATAGCCCTTAGAACTGAATACTCATATCTTTAGTTTTTAATTGCTGCGAACAAGAATCTGAAAACTTCAGACATTAGCAGTTAGAACACATGACCTTAGTTTTATATATATAGGAGTTTAAGATCTGTAAAAACACCCCAATTGTCTTCTACTGGAATGTTATTTACACAAAATGCTCTGTATTGTTAAGACATCTTCATGAGAAAATAAAAAAAAAACCAGAAAAATCTGTTTTTAATTGCTCAAGTAGTGTAACAGGGAGAAACAGGATCAAAAAATTGTTAATCTGTTACATTGCACATCTCCCTGGCTCATTATACTGTTGCTGGGTGAACATCAATATTGCTGATTAACTTTGAAGTTGACCCTTTCTAGGTGGAATAGATCAGCTTCTCAGTCTGCTAGAATAAAGTATGAAGTAGATATTTTGAACTGAAAAGCTGTGTAAATCTTCTAGTTGCTTTTTTCACTAGAGACTTGAATCCTGGTAAGCTAATGGCTGCTGTTGTGGTGTGTGTTTGAAACACGCAGATCAAGGCATCATTTTTAAACTAAGTTAAAAATCTTACAGAAATTCTAATACTTCACTAGTCAAAGCAGGAACAGCATCTGCACTTTTGTAGCAGTCTTTTACTTTTCTTTCAACTCAAGCAGAAATTGAAACCTGTGTGGTGCTGTGCCTCCCAGCTCTGTGCTGCCGTAGGTTGACCCTGGCTGGAAGCCAGGTGCCTGCCAAAGCCACTCTTGTCATTCCCCTCAGGAGAACAGGGAAGAGAAAATACAACTAAAACCTTGCAGGCTGAGACAGGGAGATCACTCACCATTTAAATGGACAAAAGAGATTCAAACAAAGTAATTTAACTTACTGGTCATCAAATCAGGGTAGGATAATGACAAATAAGAACAAATTTAAAGTCCTTTTCCCCCACCTCTCCCATTTTCTGGGATTAGCTCCACTCTACCAGTTTCTCCCCCTGAGTAGTGCAGGAGACAGAGAATGGGCATTGTAGTGTGTTCATAATGCTTCATTTCTTCCACCTCCCTCCTCAGATATCTAAGTTGGAAGCCAGGAAAAAACAAAAGCTAGTCATCCTGTGTGTGCAGCTGAGACATCCTCGAACCAAAGTATTTTATTGATATGGCATAAGTGACTGTGACTTCTTGCTTATATCTGTTAGACAAGAATAACAGCATTGGGGAGTTTCCTGGAAAATGGAGAAGGATAAAGTGTTGCTCGCAACAAGAGAAATAGTAATGAGTTATTAGTGAAGTCGGATATCTTTGGATACTGGAGTAACAATAAGGTAGATTTTTTATTTTTCTGAAGAATAAGGTACTTTTTAAAAGAACGTATATAATTTTGCTCTCTGCACCTGTATGTGTTGACTTATGTTTGTAGCTTAATCACTGTCTTTGCATTTTACAATGGCTTCCCAATTCCATTTCATTATAACTGAATATTTTGTAGGAATTCAGTCTTCTTACCACTGCAAAAGCTCTTTTGAACTGTAACTGAAATATAGTTTAAGCTTTTACTGAGTAGAATACCAAGTTTTTGTGTCCATTCAAAACTACAGGAAATTTTTTCCTGTTCTTTACTAGCAAATAAAAATTTCTAAAACTGTTTGAAATTAGGGCTGTGGCAGTAATCCTGCTATCTGTATTTTCAGAAAACAGAAAACATTTTTTGCTGAGTTTATTAAAACTTGCTGGAAACAGAAGATTGAAAATATTGAGGTTTTTCTGTATATACCCGCTTGAAATAAAAATTATACTGCAAAGACTAAGGTACCCTCAGAAGAAACGAAATGACAATATAATGAGAAAATAAAGAAATACCTACTTACTGCTAAATCACTTTTTTCTATTTCTCTTATGTGTAACTACACTGCAATAGACTACTCTTCCTCTCCCCTATTCTCCCCTCCCCCTATTATAACACTGTCACTGTTAATTTGTTTCATTGACTTCTAGCACAGTGAGGGCAGACCATAGATGACACAGTCATACATTTCTTGGCTTGTTCTGAGTGCCTTCCATGCTTAGCATCTGTAGATACCCATCTTATTCTCTTTATTATTTTTTTCATTACTTGATTCATTGAGAAAATTTTTCAATCTGTACATACGCATCTTTTGTTCATTTGAAGTTAAAGTGATATATGTTTTAATTTCTTGCAGTCAAATTTTCTTATAGGGAAAAAAAAATGAATGTGGAGACTGTTTGTCCATGACTTTGTGCTGGGGAAGGAGTCATTCAAAGTCTTTGCATGGTTTTTATCTGCATTTCTGTACATAAAACAATAACGCTGCTTACATTACCCTTTGCATTTATATGTATTTCTATTTATATGTCAAGTAATATTGCCATTTATGATGTTTTGGAATGTGTGAAAAAATCAAGTAATTTGGATGGTTGTCTGTTGCCAAGGAAATGTTACTTTCTTCTTGCTACTTATGGTACTAAGAGATGAGGCCAATCCCTCAGAAAATTCTTAGTTTTACGTAATTAAACTTATTAAACTTTACGTAATTAAATTTGTCTTGTTATGAAATAGGTAAATATTCCCCTTCTGAGTAAGATGCAACTTCTAGTAACTCTTAATTTGAACAAAAGGAGCAGCTTCATGACTTTTTATGATTTTTGTTTAGACAAAACAGCTATGCCTGTTCAGTTGCTGAAGATCGTTAAAGGACAGTCTGAGACTCCACTACCAAGCCATTTGCAGAAGGAGGATTTGCAACATCTGCAAGAAGGCTGTGATCACACCAACAAATACATTCAGGTAAACTGACCAGTAAAAAAAAATTGGTCTTGCTTTGAAATAGCTCCTATTACAAAGGCAAGGCACTTATTATTAAGCAAGGCACTTTTGTATTTGGTGACTTTCTGCAACTGTGTGTCTTTGTGTTCATCTGTTGCATGTCTTTATGCAGTGAAAAATTATGACCTTTCTGAACCTCATTGCATGTTGCTATTGTCTTCATTGATTCACAGTCATGTCCCTTTCTCTTTCCAGAATAAAATTTTGTAGGAGCTTCTTTCAGAGTTTATAAGCTGTGGACCAATTTAAAAACACATTAATGTAGAGAATGCTTAGCTAAAAATGGAGGGATTGGGGGAGGTTAAGTGGTATTTTCCTGTTAAAGGTCAGATTTCAGAGTAACTAAAAAACTTCTAAAGTAGTTCTCCTTTTGAATGAAATGATGCAATATCCAGTTTTATGAAGAGTGTAGCAACTACTAGCATCAAAACACAATTAGGTTTTTTTTGTGATTACCGAGTGTTCATTTATATTTGACAGTAATTGTGGATATGTTTTGGATTGGAAATACAATCCTGCTGTATCAGTGAAATGCAGAAATAACCTTTTGTATGCCTAAAACAAGTATTCTTTGTAAAATGCAGTGCCAGTTCTTGAGTGTGTTCTTTTTCTATCCTGTTTAACTTCTTTTGTCTGTGGCTCTGAGAATCGTTTTAGGCATCCCTGATGGTTATGTGTCAGCATTACTATTACTAGAAAATCAGCATTAACCTAGACTTTCTTTCAATCTGTTAATTTTTCTAAAAAAGGGGAAAAAATTAAGGCTGTCTTGTTCTGTAGAAAACCTAAGTTGTCTTGATTCCTTCAAAAAATAGCAGAAACATTTTAAAAATATGAGCTGAACTGATCTAACATTTTTCTATGTCTGAAAGAAACATTTTGCTACCACAGCTGTATATTCTCAGTTCCAGCTCTAGTGCTTATGTGACCCTGTGATTGAGTCCATTCATGAGAAGGAAACTGGCAGAAGACCATCCATATTGCTGGAGAGAGGATAATTTTCTGCTGCTCTCACTCTCCACTGGTTCCTTGTGGTGTCAAATTGATACCAGGAGTGGTGCACTTCAGTGTAGCGAAGGAGCAGATCTGCCCTGATGGGAAGCAAGCAGCAGTTGAGTGGTGTAGAGGGTGATTTGATTGAGAATGAGCCTCCCTCAGGTCTTGTAAAGGAAGAAGTGGAAACATCAATAACCACTGCTGCTAGCGAAGTGTTTATTCCTCAGGGTGTAATTTCCTGTCCCTGTTCACCTGCATGATGTATAGACTTTCCTGCTTTGAAGAGCTATGTCTGCAAGCACCTTTGACATGGAAGAACAGGGATTCTTGTTCAGAAGAAAGTGGTGAAGGAGACAAAAATACATTATAAATTAGAAAATATTTCTGCCAAAATAAATGTTTCCATTTGGAAAGCAGACCAGTTACTCCCAGACTGCAATTTAAAGCATACGTGCAGTGCTATAGCTGATTCGGAAAGGGAAAGTATGTGGAATATCTTTCTCAGATTTCTGCCTTATCTTAAGAGAACTTCATACTGCTACTGACAAGGTTTAGTTGGTGACTAAAACAGCTTGGCATAAACAGCACAACTGAGGGCTGATAAAGCTAATGCACCATTAAAGTGAAGGGAAATCCAGTTCTGCAGGCTGAGCTTGAAGTGAACCTTAGAATGCACTGATGTTAGGTTATCGTAGTGGTGGCACACTGTCATTCTAGACCTGCCAAAATAGGGATCAGGTTCTGCTTTGACCAGAAGAGAAGGGCAGAGGAGGGTTTTTATGAAATATGTTCTGGCAAAAGCAACAATAAACATTTGGGATGCTTCTGTCTGACTTGTGTGCCTCAGTCCTTTCATTCTTCTGCATGTTTTTGTCTTCATGGCACTTCTTTGAAAACTGCAAGTTTCAAATTTGTAGGAAAACAGCACAAGCAATGTCTGTACCTCCTCAGTGTCTATTAACTAAACATGATGCCTTCTCCTATTTGTTCATCATCCTCTGATTTTACTGTGGCAGATCTGAACCAAACCTGAAAATCAGCTGCTAAATCAGCTATAGAACCAAACTGGGGGAGCGAGGCCTTATAAGGAAGGGGACACATGCAGTAGAAGAATCATACATGGTCAGTTTGAGAGTGCATCTAGTAGTGTATGGAATGAGGAGGATTTTGGAAAAAGTTTTCTTCTGAACTCAATAAGCAGTGCAAGATTTGTGAGGGAACAGTCAATTTGAGCAAGTTTTGCCAAGGTATTTTCTTTTGAAGTTTGAAGCTGAAGAGTTTCAGGCATGAGGAGGAGGCAGTGGGGCAGTGTGAGGAAATGGGTAGTAGCTGGGGAAGAGAACTATAATGTAGGTGTTTGAGATACAAAGGGAAGGGAGGGGCCAGACCATTATAGTAAAGAATGTGGTCCCAGAATATGAAAACTCTTGGAAAAATAAAAAGTAAAGATGGTCAAAAAGTAGCCACTATTGCATCAATGAATTCATCTTTTAAGTAGTATGCTGGTGCAGGTTGAAATTTCTTACTAACAAAAAAAAATTATGTATAAATTTTGACTGTTGCATAGCAAAGACTTTATTACAAGAAAAATTCTGTACTGTTGTATTTACCTGTGAGTACAAGCCAAGACAATCCCAGCAAGAACAATTTTACATATATGAATATGTGTGTGTGTGTGTATATATAGATATATATGTAGTGAAATTCTAAACAAAGCTGTAATTTTGAAAACAGGTGAGAAACCTTTCTGATTTTAGCAGGTAAGTTACTGCTTTTCATAGAGAAGACTAAGGAGTTTTGTAAGGGGACTTAATTATCAAATTATTTTGTAAATCAGCATCTGTAAATGATATTGAGGGTTTGTTGAGTGATATTATTTCTTTATAAAACAGATAGTGGAATCTCATTGAATTTGATTTGGATTACTCCTCAGTTAGCACATAGGACAAATTTTACTCTGAAAAGCCTCTAGAGTAACAATTCATTGCTGCATGATTTGGTTTAAGAAGCATTTGCTAGCATTTAAGTCAATCTTCCCACTGAATATGTGTACTGTAAATTCACTGTGATTTACCTGATTGTCCTCTTAATGTTGCCTTTATAGATATATTGCCCTGCTCTCTTTTTACAAGAAACCTTTTAGTCTATTTTTGTGCTGTTTGTGTAGGGTTTTTCAAGCATTTTACAGAGTCTATTTTCAATATTTTTATTTTTCTTTATTGAACCAATTTTTTGTGGTTTGATTGTTGAGAAAGTTACAGTGTTTTATCTGCTATACTGTGAAAGAATACACTTGACTGACGTTTTTGGTACTGTTGATGATAGCATCTTTCTAGCTAAATGTGTTGGTTTCAGCGTCACTGAAGTTGCTGATTTTTGCTTCATTATAACTTCAGCATCACAACAAAAAGAGTATTTTGAATTAATTGTTAAATCATAGCATCTTTTAGAGCATTTGTATTATTGCCAAATAATTAGGGCACAGCAGTTTCAAAATTTTGTAATACTCTTAGCTGTATTTTTTTTTCATGGAAGATTATTTATCTTCATCTGTGTCTATTATATCTTCACTGCTATTTCATTCTGATATTTATGTTGTGATCATTTCCCAATATTTTTGGAGAAATTGCTGTATCTTTTTAAGATTTTGATCACTACCTCTTCAGATGCCTTTCAGGATTTGTCCTAAAACCCTAGTCTTTTTTGCTATTTTTGTAACTAATAAAAGTAACATGTATAGTTCCATAACTACTGTCTTATCGTTTAAGTTTACCATCTAGTCAGTAGCATCTAAATTGTAGTGACATGTAATACTTACTTTGTTATATCTTAAGAATGTTGCTTTTTAATGCTATCTATGGCAGTTGGTTTTTGGGGTTTTTTTGTGAAAAATGTAGATTGCAATTTGTGCTTGTTCCTTAAATTCTGCCTTTTTTATTTTACAGATGCTTTATCTGTTATCAGTATTTCAGTAAGTGAGAGGCATACAGTCTTAGTTCATAATGTTTTATTTTATTTTTGCTTCTTAGGGAATAGTTACTCTTTCCTACCCGTTAACAAAACTCGGAGATGGAACAGATTTTTTCAAGATTGTTCTTCAAGGTACTACATTTAAGTATACATTTTAAATTTATGGTTACTACATCAGTAGTTCCTGCTTTTGTTTAGTGTTCAGTAGAATGTTAGATTTAAAATACTCTCTAAAACTGTTCATTTTCTACAAAAAAAAAAGTTTATCTTAAACTTATGCCAGGTGAGCTGATGGAAGCCATAGAGTCTTTATATTTCAGTAGACTTCTTGTTGCATAACTTTTTAAAAGACTGTCCTGGAAATGTATTATCTGTATTTGTAGCTGTAATAGTGTATTTTCAAACTGCTTATCATAAGTAGGATCAAGAAAATCGCACACAGAATAGTTACCACATAATATATATAGCATATACTACATAAGGGCACATTTAATATAGGTCAGTATTTTGATTAGCAGCAAAATATTTGTGTTTCAGTCTGTTTTAATTTAAGCATTTAAGAAAAGGAAATTTCACCTGACTACTTAAGTATTTGAATATCAGTAGCTAGATTAGCACTTTGAAAGACCTAAGTTGTTAATCATGTAATAAAGGATACAAAAAAATCATATGTTCCTTTTTAAGTCTTAAGCTTATCATTTGTTCTAGTCATGAAGGTGAGGAGGTAATTTTTCAGGGATCTGTTGTATTCAAGGAACTCTCCATTTCCTTCCTTTTCATTCTCAGCTTATTCCTTCCAGTGGCTAGAGAATCATGGCATGCTCCCTCAGAGCCTCGTGAGTCCTGTGCCTGAGCAGCAGGCCTGGGCTCTGCAGGTGCTGCCTGGTGAAAGCTTGGGCTGGTGTTAGCAGAAGTGAATGAAATTGTTGGGACCTTAGTCAGTCTCTCTGCTGGCTCCAGGGTTCTCAGAGGGGTGCTCAACCTCCCGGAGTCTTCCTGATTTCAGAGACTGTTCAGGAGAGGAGAGTTCATGCACATTCTCCATCTAAATCATTGAAGCAGTAAAAAGTAGAAATCTCTTAAAATAACAACATGAATTCTGCTTCAGTCCTCCTGGAAGGCTATTAATCAATATTTCTATGTCCTAGAATATCTTCAGTTTATAATAGATTCTACAATAGGATCTGTGTAATTGTGATTGGATAATATTTCCTCCCTAACACCATACAATGCATTATCCAAGTGGAAATCTTTTTCATTTCTGTTTAATTGTACACTGGTGTGCAACTGGCAAATCTTAATCTTCTTATGAAAAATATTCTGAGCAATATCCCTGTAGTTAGCACATTTCCTGTTTGTACATTAATTGAAAAGTGTTAAACTCTGTAGATCAACTTGTTTTGTAAATCTCTTTCTGCTGCTGTTTTGTTTTGGAGACTGTATTGTGATTGGAATCACTTCTGCTTTTTTTCCTCTAGATTCAGATAACTTGTCTTCCACGATCAGCAGCATCAATGTTTTAATATATGGAAAAATGGCAGAAGATTGTGCAAGAATTATACACCATGGGGTAAAAAAAACCACCAAAACATAAATACATACATATTCTTGTTTTAGGAATTGTTTTTCACAGATGTATGTTGACTTCTTTTCTTGTCTTAGTCTGCCAATCCCTAAAATTAGAAATAGTCTGTTCAGTCCCTTCAAATCTATAAATATGAACAAGAACAAAAAAAAAGTGTTTGCTTATGTAAATTCTTTCTCACACTAATATTGAAATAAAGCAATTCGTTTTATCAGTGCTGTTTACCTAGCAAGCAGAGGATCATGAATATGCATAATAGAGAAGTCACCCATTTATATTCATATTTTGAATGTTTTGCCATGTGATAAGATATATTTTAGAATTGAATTCACTTAAAAGACAGTTGCACTAAAAGATTTAAAAACAAAAATTAAAGATTCAAAACTGCACATACAGGGTTTTTTTTTTTTACTGACTTGGTGTTGGTGTCTTGCTTTGTCAGAGATAGAAGTTTGGTTTGATTAGCTCCAGGTAGAAGATGGGTCAGCCTGTGAGTTTGTGAGACAGCGTGTTACCACTAAAGAAGGAAAACAAGATAAAAACGATTACCTCAGTCTTTTTATAAGATTACCTGTCAGTTTACTGACATTTCATTATTAGCCAAATAGGAAAGTAAAATTTGTGTTTGATGCATTATGAGCTCAATGTTAGTGCTTTTTCATTTGTGATACAAATTCAGTCTAAATCATAGAATGGTTTGGGCTGGAAGAGACCTTTAAAGATCAGCCAGTTACAAGCCTCCCACCATAGGGAGGCATATATGGGCAGGGACATATTTCACCTCATTGGATTGCTCCAAAGCCCTGTCCAGCCAAACACTTCCAATGATGGGGCATTCACAACTTCTCTGGGCAAATTACAGATTTCTTAATTCCTTGGAATTTTGACGGATAAAGTGGAAAGTTCCTGAACTAATTTGCTAAATATGCATGCCACAGAATCTTTTTAAATTCAATGAACAATTCAGTTTTCTTCTGATAAAAATACAAATCTTGAACAAGGCACTGAGCAGCAATTAGAAGACAAAAAGGTCATTACTGAAGAGCTGGGTAGGAAAATACAACCCAGAGGCAACAGCCCTTAGACAGCTAAGGTGCACTAAAACGCCAGTTTCTTCTTCCTCAGTGAACTGAACCTTGATGGTGCTTCCCTCATGTCTCAAATGAGATTTTAATTTTGGAAGAATATGAATATGAGGAAACAATGATTTCTGAAGCTAGCAGAGTTTGAAAACAACTCGCATTTTTTAGCCAATAAAGAATTACTTCAGTAAGGTCCAGTACTGTTTATTTGCTGCATACCATTTCAGATTTTTGTATTTTTTAATTTCCATACCGTTCTTGGCATACTGTAAGAACTTTAGCTAAGTAGCCAGGTGGAAGAGCTGGTGATTTCCAAAAATGTGAGTAACCATGTTGTCTCCTGAATCGATCTGTAATAGAGTAACCATCAGGAAAAATACCATCTTTACTGTATTTCACACTTTTTGAATGAGAGAAATAGAATTTCTTTTTGCCATTTAGAAATGTTGTTTGAGTCTCATGGTTTATTTATGCAATACTCTTCTGTTGACATGAAAACCCACCAATTTATGTAAATAGCTTTGATTCCCAAGCCAATTACAAGATCTTAGCTAAAGGTAAAATTGAAACTAATGTATTTTGAAAACTAATATAACATTAAATTTCAAAGCACCATGCAAATATGAAATTTTTTGCATGTTTAGAAACTGTAAGTCACAACCTGTCAAAGTTGACTGTGAATTCGTAAATCTGAGAATGCATCTGTTCTTTCTACCTGTAGAACTATATTTTGAGGTCAGTGCTGTCTTTTCCTCATGGAAATAGCAGAATCTTTTCACAGTTTGAGAGAAGGTTTGTTTATTTTTTTAAATATGATGCTACATGTGGCATATGTATTATGTGACAGTAACCAGTAGTGACTTAATATTACTTAAAAATGTTTTCATTTTTTATTATCAGCCTGTTAAAAGGCTGAGTCTGTGTAATTCTGAAGTTCCTTCTGGCACAGGAGAGCAAGGCAGGTTACCTGTAGAGCTCTAATCCTGAGTCAGCAGCAACATCCCAGAATCTTGTGCAGTCTACATTCTAATAAAATACTGAAATGGGAATAATGTATAAGCAAGGCATAGCTCTTTAGATAAAGGTTGATTTTACTGTTGGAGGGACATTCTGGGTAGCATCAGCTAACAGTGAAAGACATATTAACTTTTGATTTTGGCAAAATTCATGGAGTTTCCTGAAGTTTATATTTGTGTGTTTCTGTATCTGGAAAGAATGAAACAACTTTCATGTATGTTAGTAGAACAGTGTGTTAGAGATGCAAAGAATACTGAGTGTTCTAATTGTTTTTACATGTTTTGACTTAGCTTTGGGTATGGCTTACTTCTAGGTTTATATATTACTTTTTAGTCAAAGTGTACATTGGGACACTGCCTGAAAATCACCGTGTCCTAAGTAGTTTCATTGTGAATTAAACTGTCTGATTAAATTTATGTTGTCTACAGAATTTTTTCCCCAATGTTTTAATAACTACATATATCACTGTCACTTAATCTAGAAGCGTTTATTTTTCTTGCACAAAACATTAAGGTTTTGGATCTTAAATCATTTAGCATAGCATTGTCAGATTGCTGAAATAGCAAAAAAAGGCTGTCATAGTGCAGCATTTGGCTAAAACTGTCAACTTTAATCAGAAAACTCTTATATTTGTTGTAATCAAATAAACACATGAAGTAAAGTTATTCAGTAAAAGTTTATGGAAGTGCTTTTGGTAGAAGCTTGAATAGAAATAGGGTTCCAAGTCTGATATTTTTATTGGAATGGAGCACGCTGGCACAGCCCTGCAAAACAGTTCTGATAGCAAGGCAGCTGACTATAAAGGAGCTTTACATTGTATCAGATAGCTTTTTTAATCGCCTCTGATTACTTAAAGATATATAACATATTTTCTATCTTCTCCTCCATTTTAATCTTTTTTTTTTTTTAATTTGGTGGGGTTGCTGCTAAAAACAAGAGTTGCTCCTGGGACTTAAATCATGCACCTTTTAAATCCTCTTTTTCTTGTCTTTCTGGTGGTGTCTAAGGAACTTCGTACCAAAGTGAAAATAGAGTTACAATTTCTTTCTGTGCCAGAATCTCAGGAGTGATGCCAGAGAAGTTTGTAAGGTCTCTTTTGCTACCAGAAACCTACCTGTCGAGTAACCTACCTATTTACCCCTTAAGGAAGATGTTGGTCCAGCCAAAACATAGTTTATAGGAGAGTTTCTTAGAAGTACAGCTGTAATTCAATGAGAAAGAAGCTCTAAGCAACATGTTTTATTGCTGCTGGTCTGACGTGTGATTTCTTTTCTACCTAAGTTAAGCCAACCAGAAAGGAGTCAGTCCTTAGTGTGTTCAAAGAGGAATGATTATTTTGCTTTATTCAGTGTGAATCTTCCTCCCTAAGCTTTGTCAAAAATAGCACTTAGCTACAGTAGCATCACGAGTGTGAAAATTTCAGCAGAATTAAAGGAAAAGCTTTCTGGCATTTGTTGTAAATATAAATTCCATGGGTAGAAGAACTAAATTGGGAGACTTAAAGACAGTTTGTACAATTTGTTCAGGACTTTTTTTTATTCAGTGTCTTGAGACTTTAGGGTGAAGTTTCACATCATGTAGTCTTAAAATAGAGCATGTGTTAGAGTCTGTGTAATTTTCTGTTTGTTGCTCTATCTCCATAGGAAACCTTCATAGTTGCAGGGTTTAAGGTGATAAAATTGCCTACAGTGAGAGAGGATGGTAGACATGGTTGTCACCTGGAAGTGTCTGAAGAAGCTGGATCAACCATTTATGTAAGTGGTTGCCCAACTTTTTTTTTTTTTTTTCCAAAATGCTTATGTTAACATTTTGCTGTATAATGGAAAAAAACAGTGAAATCTATTAGAAAGTGAAATGGTCTGGATTATTTTACCATATTCATCAGGAAACATGACACCTTTGTGTGTGTGTGTGTGTGTGCGCGCATGTAATTTTATAATTACCCTAAGCACATTATTTTCCAGGTAAATTTCTACTTGTTGAGTGCAAGAATTTGGCGTTAGTTGACTTTAGATAGACTCCTAGAGCTGTTTAAACTACTCTTGTGCAAAGCACATTTCAATAATATAGACAAGGTAGAGGGCGCAAGAGTGATTTCAGGTTTATAATTTTTAGTTTTCTCTGGTCTATGAGTTTGTATTGTTTTAGCTCAAATCATTAGTTGTTACCTTTCAATTACATGGATTGCTATAATCTAAATTTTATACAGAGAATTGTACGCTTTTGTCCTGTGTAAAATATTTGTTCTTTTGTACTATTCTCACATCAGTTCTGGTTAGTTTTATCTATATAGTTGTTTAATTAAATCCCAAATGTCAGAAAAACATACTTTTTTTTTAAATTTCAGAAAGGCACTTTTGTTTGGAAATTGACCTCTATAGGTTGCCAAAACTTTGCACACAGCTCAGTGAGAAACAAAATTATTTAAAATGATAGTGCAGACTGTTTCATGACATTCATTATCTGTTGATGATGATGATACATTGGTAGAAAGAGTGTTTTTCATTGAAGATCATGGATAGCAAAACCGCCCTGAATCTGAATAGGTGTGTCTTAAATTTTAGAAACTACATGGGCCTTCAACTGAGTATTGGACCTCATGACATACAGTCTAATCCCAAAGACACTGTGCAGCTCCCTGAATCCTCGATTGTGCTGAGGTGTTTATCTCATCATCGACCACAGTATGGAGCTTGTGGCATTTGGTTTGGTGACATGCATATTGGATGCTTAACATCAATACAAACGAGCTGACTTTGTGTGTGCTTCACTTCCTCAATCACAACTTTTCACTTGTGTTTAAAAGTAAAATCAGCTTCAGGAATGCAGCTGAGGTGGAGAGCAGAAGCAGGTCCCCAGCAGGAGTGGGCAGTGTGAGGCAGGGCCAGCTGTGACACAGGGCTCTGTGTCTGGCAGCCAGGCTGGGCTGTGCTGTCAGGATGGTGGCTGAGCCCTGTGTTCCTCACAGACAGTGAGGGTTTGTTGGCTTTTCATCAAATCACCACGAATTGTTCTTTAAAAGACTTTACATTGAAGATAAGTCTGGCTTATAAGTAAGACTCCAAAAGCTTAGGAGCTATCTTTAAATAAAATTTATCCCATTCTGGTGAATCTTTTCCCCCAAAGGAAAGTAACAAGTCACTGAGAATAGATCTGCTCTAAGCATTGGCATTTATATACATCTTTATGTACAAAACCTTAAACCCATTTAAGGTCTGTGTTAAGCAAGTATAGTTTTAAATTTGTGGTATCCAACTTTGAAATGCTACTCTATTAATGTGACCTAACTTAATTCATCTAGGTGAATTTAGAAAACATGTGTATTTTTTTGGAGAAGCTTTTGACTGAGTGTAATTGCAGTAAATACTACTTTCTTTTCTTCTGCAGCTAAAATTTTAGTGGATTCAGATATGATTCTTATGGCAGAAATGTCTTTAGGGCTGTTTTGTATTTCGAGATAATGTTGTATTTGCTTTAAAGTTATCAAATATTGTCATATTTGCAGTACCATTCATTTTGTAATCAGAAAGTTTGTTATTTTTTCTCCATAGATTTGCACTAAGCCAGGAACAACTGCTGCTTCAGAAACTGCATCTGTGGTGAGTTTGTATTTGGGATATTTTTAAATCACATGAGATTAACTGCATGTAAATAAGAAGGTGTGGAATTCATTTTTTTTCCTGCTTAATTTACTTCCATACTTTCATCCCAGCTGTCATTTAGCTTTTATTTCTGCAAATAATATACCTGGAATACAAAATAAAATATGAAAAAATAATACATTTTTTATACTTGCTCCCATCTCGATCTCCAAACGGACTTCATGTTGGTTTAGGAGATTTGAACTAGAAAGGTAACTGTTGGTCTAAATAAGATTGTATGCTTGTGTTGTAAAAAGAAAAAAGGAAATATGAAACTTCCTTGGATTTAAAATCAGGCTTCCGATACTGGTCTTAACAGTTGTTTTGATTTCTGTTTGGAACAAGCCCTTATATGTCTAAATTAAAATTCTATAAGAAACAGTATTTTAAAGGCAGAGGAACTGGTTTATGAAATTTTAATGTTTTTATCATGATATAAAAGATTCAGTACCAATGGTGATAGAGCTCATTTTTGAGTTTTGTTTAGAGTTTCATTTTTTCAGTATAGCACTTGAAAACCTAAGTTATCAATCAGTTTGAGAGAAGCTGTATTCTTTAGGAGTCTAATCAGCATTAGACTGATTACAACCTTGAGAGGAGAGGAGAGTAGTCCTTAAACTGTACAAAGGATCCCGTAATTTCTTTAATTCTCCAGCACTTGTGGTATTTTAATCAGAAGATGTGCACAGTGGCTATGAGAGGTAACTCCCCCACCAGCCCAAGATGAGGATTCTGTGCAGTGACACTCCCAAGCAGAAATACAAAGCTATTTATGTGTGTGTTTTAAAAAGTTCTCTGGATGGACATGTTAAAATAGGTCACTAAAAAATCATCTTTCATTGTTCTTCATTGTAATGGGTTTTACGCACCTGGTTCATGTGTTGAAACCTACTTCAATCAACTGGTTGGCTTATTGTAAGAAAGATGCAATCACAGAAAGAAATTAAAAGTCTTTTGTGCTTTCCCAAGTGAATAAGATACAAAGAAATAGATAATCTTTACTTCTTTTTTTTAAGATGAAATAAATGTCTGAGGATGAATGATGTTAAAAGACAGAATTCTGTGTGAATGTTTGAATAATTTTTAATTCTTTTCCCTCATTGTATCATGCCTTTTCAGTCTGTTGCTCCAAAATATGTGTATACTCCCCTGAATCATCTTAAAGATGGGACTATAGTGAACTTGTACGGCGTTGTGAAATTCTTCAAGCCTCCATATATTAGCAAAGGAACTGGTATGTACTATATTCAAGAGATTTGAAATCTCCTTCAGCAAGAACTGTGTTTCTTACTATGTTTGTTAAAAATCAACCAGAGCAATGTTTCACATGATCATTTGACCAGCGAATACCAAGGAAACAGAACAACAAGTAGATAAGCAATATCAGTCAGTTTAGGCAGACCGGTGGAGACAGCAAATGAAGAAAGATCTTAAAGGAGATTTGTCATGTGCCCAGCTACTTTAACAAGACTTTGGGGAACTGAGGACTTGGAACATCTTAATTAGACAAATACTGATTACTGGAAATCATTAGTGCAGCCATTCTTTCCAGATATGTAAAAACAGTGAAGTTAAATGCACCAACTTTCGAAGCAGCATGTCTCTGAAGCAGCTAGGAGAGATTTTGTTCTACTGAGTTGTTTGTCAGGTTAATCACTTCAATTTCTTAAGCAATAGAAATTTAATAGGGAAAATGATTATTTATTTAGCAACTAGTCTTGCCTAAATGCCATTAATAACTTCCTAATATGTCTCCCCTGTATATTTCAAGTTGACATTATTAAAATAAAAGGATCAGTGGAGAGCAGGGACACAATATGATATTTCTTATTTATGAAGATAGTTGTAATTCACTTGCTACTTTATATTTAAAATCTGTAAAACAGTTTTAATTAGTTTGGGGTTTTAAGTAAAAATATTCACTAGTCAGTCAAGTATTTCAATGTTGATTTTTGATTTTTTTGCACAATCCAGAGTGATGTTTGCTTGAGAGGGTACAAAATGGTCCATGATTGTTCTGCATTGTCAGGGCAAGAGGTGGCTCTTTGAAAATTCTATGGTTGCTTTAGATCTTGCCTAGTCCTGCACCAATACATTTTCTGTCTGACACTCTAATAATAGAATCATGTAGCGTTAAGCTGATGCGCACTGGAAGCATGGAAAATGGGGCCACTGTATTATATCCACATGGGTCATTCTTCACTCTAGATATGCCCTGGGGTATAAGATCCTGCTCCTTCTTGCACATATTAAGGCTTAAGGGTGAAGCTTTCGCGCTGTGTTCCCACTGAAGGTGGGCACCACTGGACTGGTACCTAATTTAGTCTTGTTGGTTTATATCATCTATAATTAAAAGTTCATAATTTCCATTGCCATTATTGCATTAGGTGAGTGTTTAAAATACTGATGAATGAAATGAGTTTTCCGTATGTTCATAAATCATTTATTACAGAGAAAGTTGTTTTAGCTAAGCATGCTTTTGCTCAGGGCATATAGTTTGAAACGTCTGTATATGAGAACTTTATGAGTTCTGAAAACTGTCCAAGAAAGTGTTTTGGGTCTTGCTTGCTACAGGAGACAGATAGGATTTTGTCTGCTAGAAGATCTGTTGGAAGTGTTCAAAACTGTATTCTAACTTTCTTTAGTTAAGTTTAAGAGTCTTAAGATATTTTAAATTCTTAACAAGGATTATCTCCTCTCTCCCATCCCTTTATCCTAAGGATATCTCTAGTACATAACCTTGAGATTTAAAAGAAAAGAGAAATAAACAGAAGAAAAAAGAGCATCTGTCTTTGTAGTGTCCAATTGCAGAGATTATGTGCTTGACCATGAAAGTTTTAGGACATTACAATGTGACACCTACTGCTTCCCCAACCCTTGTTTTTCATGTAGATATTGGTCAGTGTTTTCCATAAAGCAGGAAGAATGAAGAAGAATCCTTGCTGCTGGTTGACAGTGTCATAGAATTAATGTCCTATTTTCCTGGGGAAACCTCCATCTAACATTTTATCATAGATACATGCAATATGTTTGTATGTCACATGTTCAATTAAAATCTTATCATACCTAGACATGCATGTAGTTTTGAACTATTTTATTTTTATGAAATATTTCTTAGAATCAAAATTAATAAAGGATAGCAATTTTGGAAAAGACGCTTTTAAAAAGCTTGACCACTTCCAGGTCAACAGTTCTACATGCCCAAAATGCAGCTTAAGAATCAAATCAGATTCTTAGAGAATTTTTGAAGCCCTAAGTGTAATTTTTATTTTCCATTTTAATTTGATCTTGAGCCAAGTTCATCAAACAGCGCAGAATTTGTTTTAAGTTTAAGTTATGTAGCTGAAAGAACATACTCTAATTTAAACTATACCATTTGGTCAACTTGAATTACAATAGTCAATTTTTAGCAAGTAATAGCAAACCAACTTTCAACTTTCTGTTGTGGTTTCCATTTGTGAGGAAGCAGACTCAATTAAACCTGCAGTAGTTTTTCCGTCAAAGTATTGTGTTCCATTTGGGGATTTTTTTCTGAATCAAAATGTTGAGGATTTATTTTAAGTTTTGCAGAACAGAATAAAAGCTATTGCAGAGGTAGAGATAGCAATTTCATTTCTGGACCTCTAGAGATTAGAATAATGTTTTCCCTTCTGTTGACAGTGGTTTATATGCATTTCTTTTTTAAATAACCACTCTTTCTTATCTTAAAGTATGGAAGATAAACAAAAGATATTTAAAGGAATTAATAAAAATAATAAATTGATAATTAATAAAAATTAATAAAATAAAATTAATTAAAAATAAAATTGAATAAATAGTTAATAGAAATCTCAAGACAGTTACTACAGTTTACAAATGACACTGAAACATCTGTTTAGCCAGATGCTTCTAGTAGTTACCAAATTGTATATCACCATGTTAAAAATAACAAGCTCTAATACAACAGTTTGATTCTTCAGAGGTTTTGTTTTGGGCTGCCATATATGCTTGTATGTACATATATATACACACACATAGGAGTGGGTGTACATTTGTGTTATTTTTCTCTGCCTTGTTGAAATATAAATGATAGATTAGCTGGGTCGGCTGCTTGGTGTTAGTGCAGACACTTGTGTATTGAATGGTCTCAGTAATTCTTGAAAACAGTATTAAATGTTTCATTTAGTTTTGAAGAGAGAATAATTTGCTACAATGATCTCTTTTTTGTGTGTATTGAAATAAAAGAAACAGAAGGCAATCTTTAATTAGAGTCCCTGACTGCTAACAACATTGCCCAAAACCTTTTTATCTCTTGGAAGGGAGAACTTATTGGTTTAGGGTAGTGGGTTTTCCACTAAATGTTATTGAGGAATAAATATGTAATTGCCCAGAAGTGGATGTGTAATTAGATCGATGCTTTCCACCTTAACAATTATGTGAGTATATTTGTCAGGAACTGCTGAAGTCCTCAGTAAAACTATAGTAAATGTTTAATCAGTAAATACTAAACAACTTGTTGGTACTACAATATCAATAACTATTAATCTGGAAAGCTTTTTTAGCAACTCTGGTTTTCTTAGGGTGACTGAAAAATGAGTTTGTGCGTGAAGCTGTGGGGTTTGGGGTTTCTGTGTTTGTTTTTTATCTATCTGTACACACTGTGTAGAAATGAGGGCTTTCTGCTCATGCTAATAACCAGCATAACAGAGATTTCCATAAAAGAGTGGAAATGCTATGGCATTATGAAAGGAAAGTTGTAACCTGAAGAATGAACCTAGACTGTCTTGATAGTGGAGGCAACTTTACATTTTCAGTAACTGTTACAGAGCTGCGAGAGATTCCTATTTCCAACTATTTATAGGACCTAGAAACTTGACAATCAGTATTCTCCATGCAGACAGTGCAACCTTCTACTGATTACCAAATAGTTTTAGATTTTTTAATGTAATAAAGAACTAAAGAACTCATTAACAAGTTATAGCAATTTTTTTAAAAGAAAAATAAGGATTAATGTGAAAGAATATAAAAAGCATGTAAGATGCATGCAGACCATAACTCTGTACTTTCATTTAAATTAAACATGAGTTATGTCTCCTTGTTTTCATAACAGCAGTTCTGGGATGTTACAGGCATCCTTACAGGTAGCTGTCAATGGCGGGTGGTTCCTCACATGAGGTTTTAAGCCTAAGGGACAATACCTCTTCATAATAATTAAATATATTTTTTAAAAAGTAGGTGCAGTTTGAAGTTCTGTGTAGTGTCAGCTGAAATGCAGTGCTTTTACTGAGACAATCTAGTATGAAAGTAAAAAGCTTTCTTCTGTAGCATATAAATTTGCTGAACTGTGCATCGATTGTGTCACATTTTTAAGACAGGTTATTGCAAGTAAAATCTACCAGTAGTAAACATTCTCTTTTAAGGAAAATCAGGGGATTTTTTTAATAGGTGGATTTAATTTCTCTAGTAAGGGAAAATTGACTCCAATATGTAAACTTACTTATTTATTAGCTTGGTAATGAAGGGATTTTGCTTTGTTGGAAAGTATATTGAGAAAAATCAAAAGTGTGACCAATGACATTATATTGTTTTGTTTAACTGTGGAACATTATTTAGATTCAGCAATTCTGTTTAGAGTTTGACTCACTGTTTATTCAGAAAAGTGAATTCATTCACTGATCTATAATGCTACTGTGGAAAACAGGAGACAGTTTTCACATTTCAAGTGGAAAAGAAGAGACAGGTGGCTTTTTATTTTTAACCTTCAAAAAGGACCTTGCTGAATGAGGATTTCATTGAAACAGTCAGTCTTTATGCTTTGTTCTCAAAGACCTCTATTGTAATTAGATTTATAGAAATGATGTTTTGAGGTGATAGTGAGGAATGGAAGACTAAAGTCACAGAGACAGAGAACCTCTATCATGTAGGAAGTGTTCTCTGGCTATGTAAAGCAAGTGTACTATTTTATACTGCTTTGACTAGGATGATTATCAGTCTTCCATGATTGTGCTAATTACACAGAAAATTGAGGCAGTGTGTTAACTTCTACCATTAAATAGGCAGCTGCACACATATGAAGCTGACTAGGTTGTATAATCACAGCATCAAAGAATAACCACAATTATAATGTGGAATGTTTTTGCTATTTCCTCTTGATTCTGATGTTGGATTATATCAGTGCACTGTAGCATGTTATTCTGCATCCCCAAAGGGTTGTAAATCTATGAACCATGTGGGTTTTTCTTCTTAATTGCTCATTTTGCTCATATTTGCAACAGATCTTTTAAGTTAAACCTCTAGAATTCATACCCAAAAAATTGCATCAGTCTTTGGATTACAGTAGTAAATACTTGCATTTTTGTCACCCAGTGACTGGAGTTTGTTCTTGACAATCCTAGCATAGAATGTCAAAATAGATTCTATGTGGACCTCATACCTTTGGTGGGAGTATGGAAAAGAGTGATCTCAGCAACTTCTGAATGCAAAAGATGATAACTTATCATTATTAAGTCTGTGTGAAAATCTTGGGAAGGAAGAAGAGTACTAGTTTTACAGAAATACAGGTTTTTGTATCTGTAGGAAAAGTTTTATTTCTCAGGAAACCTTCAGTGGATTTCTTTCATCACTTCATTCACTCAAATAATTAGGGAATTTAAACTTTTAAGTTTAAATTATAGCAAAATTTAAGGGTATATGTGCTTGAAATGGAAGAATCTTTCTTTTGAAGCATGTATTTTAATCCTGTCTTACTTACCTGTCTCCATGTTTAGGGAATCTATTCAGTTTACATATCACAGTCTTTTTATGACTGCCTTCCTGTCAGGCAAACTGACAGATTTGCCTTTTTTGTATAAGGCAAATCTGTCAGTTTTACTGGACTGATGACATTCTCATCCAAAGCTGTCTAGCAACAACTTATGTGCCTGCGTCTTTATAAAGTGCATGATGGGGATTTTACTGACTTTGTTTTAGAACTATGACACCTTCGTTCAGTTCCTAGCTATATAGTAGTGTCATTATCACCAGTTGCCTTATAGAATAACAGCTAAGGGAAATTGGGGGTTTTGATAATTTAGATTTTTTTTCTCTTCTGTTTGGGTTTTTCTTTAAGAGATGAGAAGATGTCTGTCAGGGCAGAACAGATTGGATTTGGGGAATTTAATTCATTGCCAGTTACCATTAGCGTCTAATAACTTATTCAGATGTTGAGAAACAAATATTCGAACACTTAGGGAGAACACCTTTCCTCCACCTTTCCCAGGTTCAGCTTCACTCCAGGCATCCCTCCTTCCTAGTCTCTTTTCCTCTGGCTATGGTTACAAGGGATGTTTTGTAGGGACAATAGGAGGTACAGGAGATCAGGGTCAGGATGAAGCCTTTATTTCTGCTGCTACTTGGTTTCTCAGGTAGTTTACCAACTGTCATGTTGCGAAAGAGAAAAGGTACTTTTTCTCTGTTTTACCTTTGTAAGGTATCAGAGTACACGTCTGTAAGCTGAAATGGAAAAACGCAGGTTTCATTTATGTCATCCACAAATACTGCTCTATTCTGGGCTGGTCTGTGTTGTCATCTTTGTATCTTGTTCTGATTTTACTTTTTCGAGCATTATTAGAAGTGTAATTCTATGAAGTTTAACTTCAGAAAGGCATATTTCATATTTTTACTCTGCTTGCTAACTACCACTGTGTGACTATTCTTGTGTTACATATATCTATCTTGCATATTTTGTTGAAATGAAGGATATGTAATTTATGCGTTAATTTGCATGTAGAACTTGTAGAACTCATTCCCTTGTCAGAAAGCTGTGCAAAATAAATCTTGTAAAATTATTTTATAAAATTGTACATCGGCTCTTCTTTTTGTAGAACAGGTAACTGAAACATGAAAGAAGAGCATGTTTGTTGCAGACGGAAGAAAAAGGTTTGTGTGTTCTTGCACACAGAGCTATTCTTAATCACACATTTCATTTTCAGTTATTTGGGCTAATTATTAGCAAGATGAGACATGTGTCAGTTATTATGATACTGTAAAAAAATGAACTTAGGAAAAGTTGCACAGATCATAGCAAAAAAAAATTGGCCATCGGGGTGTTCCTCCCAAATTTCGTATCTACATCTTAATAATTCTGTAATGCCTGTTACTCATCCTATTACTCAGCCTGTTACACTTTTGTATTTTACAGATTATTGCTCAGTTGTGACACTTGTGGACCCATCAAATGTGAAGTTAACATGCAGCCTTTTTAGTGGAAACCTAGATTCTCTACCAAAAATTTACAAAGTTGGAGATATAGTTCGATTTCATAGAATAAAGGTACGTACTAGGATGTTGAGGATATATGTGCTTGCTTTTCTGCAGTGAGAGCACCATAGGAATAATTTAATTGTACATGTACAGAAATCAACTCTTGGAGACATTGGATAAATCAGCTGATTGGTAAAACAGCAGTGGTTATGGTATGGACCAAAACTGAAAGTAACATTTTACAACAACAATATTTATTAAACTACTTGACAATAAATCATGTGGTACTTCTACATGGATGGAGTTTAACTGACATAAATTGGCACAATTTATTCCTCTTCAAATGGATAGAATTGAGGAGTTTCTTTAGGTCTTCTGTTGTGGAGCAGTTTAGGTCAGCTGGGGGATCACTCCAGTAAAGGGAATCTGTCTGGGCTTGTTCATGTGCAGTGTGCTCCTGCTGCTGCCTCAGTGTTATCCCGTATTACTCCCTTTATCTGTATCAAAGGGCATGCAGGAAACTGTTCATAGCTTTGATACTGCTTCTGCTGGATGTTTTTCTCATGCCTGCTGCAACTGTGTAGGGAAGAGGAACCACCCTACAGGGACTGAATGGAAATCTTGTAATGCTGGACCATACTTAAAGAGGTGTATAGTAGGACCAAAGATGTGATTTTACTCTTAATTGGCAAAATAACCATACATAATTTTGTATTTATTTTTTGTGTAAAATAATTGTAGCAAAAATTAATAAATGTAATGGAAGAGGCCATTGGGAGGGGGGAACAACCCAAAAAAACACCCCAGTTTCATTATCTAAACCCTCTTGAGAGTGTTCTAGGAAACTTGAGAGATCTAGGAAATTTAGGATTGTACAAAAGGATGATAAAAGGGATAAATATCTGGTACTAAGCATGTACATTTTGAAATGGTTGTAACAGGAGAACAAAGACGAAAATCCCATGACAATAAATGTAAAAAGTGGTAAGATTTATCCAGTATTTGAGTTTTATACTGCTGAGATTAAGAAAGAACTTGTTAAGATTCAGAAACAGTCTTAAGTTATTCCTCTATATTATAAGTATTTACAATTGAGAGAGAAATTAACTAACTTATTCTGGATTAGGATAAAATTTCTCTAAGGTCATCTGTATATATAATAAGAGTGGGATTAAATTGTGTTTATATTTTGAAGCTTGTGTTGCTGATCAGTACTTGAGATGTGTTATCAGTCTTGGAAGTTCATGAATTTGACTTCAGATGGGAAAGTCTTACACTAAATTTTACTATTTTCTCTGTATTCATCAGGGTGAATGTTACACAGATACATTATTTTCAGAAATTCAGTGGAGGTGAAAATTTGTTTATTGCTTCTGAAAACAGTGTACATGTATATGTGAAAAGTGAGAAGTTGCATGGCTCTGGTAGGTCAGTATTGGATTTCGAAGTACACATTAAGAAAAATGACCACTGCCAGGAAGTTTATGTATGCACCCTCTTTTATGCAAACGTAGTATTGTCTAACTTCTACTATTTATTATTATCACAAACTTACTGAGGAAACCCACTGATACAGCACAGGTAAGGGACCTCACTGTTTTGATTTGGCATCACTTTTTTGAGGAGATCATTCTAGAATCCTCATCACTCGTCCTTGGTACGTTATCATTCTCCAAGATGTTCCAGTATTTAAAGAGAGGGTCTGTCAATTCACTTCTCATATACACTTCTTTTTTCATCAAATTTGAGCTGTTCTAAGTGGTTTCCAGTCCTAACAGACCTCCAGATCTGCTCACGATCTATCTCTTCAGATGCTCGAGCTGAGAGCTTGTGTAATTTCTTTCTAAGTGAAAATGACCTAGAGTCAATAAGATGTCTTTTTCTGGATGGGAATATTGTGATTACCCCAGCCTAAGAGACAGGTACTTTGGAAGTTTTTGTATCTGATCTGAGCAGGTAGAAATCTGGCACAAAAACCTGGTGCCAGCTTCTGGGAATGAACTGGGAGGGGGAAGACCTCGTTCTCTTTCAGCCATGAGCAGCACAGTAGGTATGACTTCTAATTACACTTTCTGGCGTTCCTTCTTCACTCTTTACTGCTTTTGTCTTCAGGCCTTCATCACCTTCTCTTAGCTTGCTGAATGGAAAGCAAGCCAGGGTAGCAGAAGCCATGTCAAAGCTGTGCTTACCAGTGAGGACAGATAGATATACAAAGCCCTTAGAGTGTGTGCTCACATTCTGTCTGCCCCAGATATGCTTTCCAGGGACTTCCAGGACGTTGACATTTGATAGCACACACATTTTAAAAATTACTGCTCCCAGTTACAGAATTGGCTTCTAATGGGTAACTTCTCCTCATAGTGGCAGAGGTGTTGGCAAGATCTGATGGTCAGAGCTAATAAGAATTTAATGAAGAGGATTCTGTTGGAATTACTTTGGATAGTGGGTAATTTAATTTGCTTAGTATTTGTTGCACAGAAGGAAAATTTTAAGTGTCCTAGTAATAGAACTAGAAAATTACCTAGTTTTAATTACATTTCTGTAAGTATTTCTTGGAGTGCATGTTTATGCACATCATCTCACGATGATTTCTCATGAATTATAGAATTTAGTGATTTACAGTACCTGGGCTTTCAGCCACAATCAGTGCTCTGCAGAGATAGTGGAAGGCGAGCCCACCATCTGCCAGTATCAAAGCCAGGCCTGTGATCTATTTGTCTAGTCTCATTCTATCTTCAAAGGAATTTTCTCAGGTGGATTTTTTTCTTGGACCTTCTTGTTTATTGTTCACTGTGAATGCTCTTAATATCTTAGAAATAATGCCTAATGGTACACTGTTAAAGGACAGAAAGAGGCAATCTGCTGGTACTGGCTGAGCCTGCCATGTTTTATCCTCCCATGATTTAGGAGTTTTGGCTGGCCTGCCTTTCTTAAAAAGCCTCAAAACCTCCCATGATGATAGAATTGTTCATTTTTCATTGGGTTTTCTGTAGTCTTCCTTATTACCTCTGAGTGATTCACAAGCAAGAACTTATTTCCTCACTACCACTAAAAATAATTGATATTTGATTTGCATTTTAAAGTTTCAGAATTGGAAAAAGTGAAGCACATTCTTATTTTGGTGTTCATCTTGTTCAGTGTACTCTAGTTGTTTAGTGCAGTCAGGATGTCCAGGATGTGTTCTGGTGGGTCTTTTTCCCCAATACACAGCATTGCAGAGCTGTGTGATTTGTGTGTATAACTTGAAGAATGAAGACCATGATTAGAAACTTCACTTGTATGGCTTCCTTGGCATAATGCAAACTCTGTAGCAGTTACAAAGCCTTATTCATTCTCTAGCTTTTTGTTACAGAAATCCTGATGCTGTTCTTCTCTCTTACATTCATTAGCCTTAACTACTGTGCATAGGCAGGAGTTGCTGTAAGAAATGAGGTAGGAATTGTAAAGTTGTCGCCCTCTTTCTTAGACAGTGTGATTGCATCACCACTGCACTTCTCAAGTCATGCACTGTGTAGGAAAATGTTCTGTAGAAAAATAGGGTCATGGAAGTTGTGGAACATGGCATCATAACATAAAAATGCACCATGAGCTGAACTGGGTTTGCACAGACATCAGTAACTGCCGTCTGCTAACCTTGGGATAGTTATGGATTATAATCCTGTTGTTTCAGCTTTGTGGTTAGATCAGAGAATCATTAAGATTGGAAGTTACCTCCGAGATGATCAAATCAAATCTTTGAACTAATACCGCAATGCCCAGTGCAGCATCCTAGATCTCTAAAATAAAAAAGTGGAGAAAAACTCTTGGAAAATCAATTTCCTTACTTGCTATTAATTGCATATTCATCTGATTCAAGCTCTTTAGTTTTACAATGTAAAAGCATAGTCTCTTTGAGCAAAAGGATTTAATAACCAAAATATACATACAATATACACAATATACGTTTCATACATCAGTAGATTGACAAGTGTAAGATGTATGTTTTGCCAGTGAGTTTCTAAGGTGTTTATCCACAAAGGAGGGGGAATCTGAATGTCAAATATATGGAGCATGGCTTCATAACAACATAGGAGTGGCACACTCCCTTTTCTGTTATCCTTACTAGTTCTGTTCTGTGTCTCTGCTTGTGCATCACTCTCCTAAATCTAGTAATACTTAACATAGCATTCGTTCCACTGTGTTACTTTGATCTTTAAACAACCTGCTGTTATTTCCAGGAGCAATCTTAATTTTGCACTTAGCTAGCAGTTTGCATGTCTCTTTAAATTCTCTCCTTTAGTTTGATCCAGTTTGTCCAATGAAAGTTGATTTCTTTCCTCCTTTCTACTTGATGCAATATGGAAGGTACTGAGAGAAAGACACAGCAGAAGTATCTGCTCACTTCTTGTTCCTGCACAGCTCTAGCTGTAGCTGTCAGGTTGGTAAGGATGAGGGGGGAAGATCTGGGGCTTGGATATACACACTGAATGAAGATTAAGCTTTGGCTGAATATAGCTCCTGGATTCTTAGTGTCTTCTGAGAAAATGTGGTCCAAATATATAAACTTAGCCAAAATTAGGTTTGAGACTTTCTGCTAAAAACGATGTTGAAGAGCATGTTGTCTGTTGCACTGCTATGCAGATTTCAAATTCTTTTTCTGAAAAGTGGAAGGGATTAATTTTTTTTAGCAAGCAGCTAGGAGATTCTTTTTAATACAGAAAAAAACTACATTTTTTTTCTCAAAAATACCAGTATTACTATTTCTTTTGGTTCCCCTTCAAAAATTCTGTAAGGCATGCAACTCGCTTTGAATGGAATTTAAACTAAAAACAAGTATTTTTCCTGTAGTAAATAATGTCAGGAAATTCTAACTGTAGGCAGTGATAGAGTGTCCTGGTAATTTGAAGTCTTAGCAATTTGCGCATATGATTTCCATATCAGTATTTTTTGGTCAAGTTACTGGATCAGGTTTTAAATATGTAGAAAATACTGCAAAATTGTAATTTCTTACTCTGTTAGATTTTCCTTAAATAAACTGTGTCACTTTCTCTGAGGAATATTTCTAAAGCAGTATCACAGTGCCTGCTGTCTTTTGAAATTATTAAACCAGAAATTACTTCAACTGGCTTAAGTATATAAATTTTTTCCACAGTTCTTACAGGTTTTTTTAACAGTTTTTTCCACAAAATACTTATATCTTCGGGTGAATTGAATTGGTAAATAAAATACAATGTATTGCTCATTTTTTTCTTTAATTTCTGTCTCCATTGCTACAGATGTTTCTGACAATCTTATTTTGCAGGCAGCAATTCAGGAATGCTAGAGAATAAGCAATCATTTATGGTCCTAATATCTAGATGCATTTATCATGTCTTAAAAGAAAATCATTTTACTTCCATGCGACTATCTTTGTTAATTTTCTTCTAGAAGGTGCCTGCAGATAGTTTTGGTAGTTCAGTTTTCTTGTTGTGATATTTAAACATATTCAGAATGGTCTGATTTATACTTCAAATGGTTTCTCTATTTCATTAGTATCTCTCTGTTCATACAGCTGGAGGAACAAGTAAACCAGGATTACATTATTAAAATATAAGAAAATATAATCAGCATCCGTATTATCCAAATTTGTTTAGACTTATTTACTTAAGATGAGAAAACATTTACAAAATATAATGGAATATACCAGATGCATTCTGGTGGGGTTTTTTTCTGACAGGATGCTTTCCTTCATACAAATATCATCACTGACAATCATAAAAAAAAAAAAAAATCTTCTTTCTTGGTATAAAAACCTGTACATTAGCATGGTATATGTTGTTTCCCTAGGCATTTTTTGATATTCTAAGATGATCTGTGACTGTAGTGGTTTCATAATAGTCCTTTGCTTCTATAATTTAACAATCGGTTTTGATGGAAAACTACCGTGGAGATGCTATTATTCCAGCTTTATATACTACTTACTATCACACTTTTCCATTTAGTGAGACAAATAACACCATTTTCAGTAAAAGAAAAAAAAGGATGTATTTCACTTGGCTGCAAATCTGTTTATAAATATTTCAATATTAGCTTCTTTTCAATAGCCATATTCAGGATATTGTTGCACCCCGTAGAAATCACTAGAGTTTATTGTCCATGCAGTTTGTCACAATAGTGACATTTCACCTATTGTTCTTTAGTTTGCAAAAACTATGCCAAAGACTCCTGCAGTATGTATTGGAATTTACTTGCTTGCTCAGAACAAGCCAAATGCATTTTATCTGCTCCATTTTTGTCCCAGAGCATATTTTTTATTTAGCAACCATTATTTATTGAAATTATTTAAAATTCTCAGGAAATTTTTAAAGAGATAGCCATCTGCCCTGCTTCCATGTTAACCCCCCCTGCTTCACCCTCTCCCACCAATTTTTTAAAAAATATGTCCATGTCCTCTAGAAATGACACAAAATCTACTGAAGGGTATATTGTTGTCATATGCAAAAGTCTCAGATGGACTCTTTTATAAGTTTAATTCAGTTTCAGAATCCTTTGGAAAATATAACATGTTTACAGTATCAGTGCTTAACTTGATCTGAGATCTACTTGAGTGCCATAATGAAACAACATTTGTCTGTAGATTTTGTTCATTTTACATTCCAGTGATCCCTTATCACTTTAGCAATGATTTGTTTTTAAAGAACAAGCCCAGAGAATTTCTGTTGACCATCATCTGTTGACTTCTGTGGGTCCAACATAAGTAATTTTCCAGCTGTAACCCATTAGACATTTTATTCTCCTGTTTCTTCTGTTGTTCACTGAATAATATTGTTGAATTCTCTTTACATTTGAGAGAACTCACTGGCTTCTCCACCTGCCTGTGCCAGAGGACATCTGGTTTTGCTAAAAATCATTGGTAATTTTCTCATTATGACAGTTGAGGTCTACCTTCTTACATATTATATTTCTTTTTAGTTTTATAATTGCCTCTTCCAACATTAAGGCTGATTTCAAATTCAGCAACTGAGGGTACTGGGAGATGTCAGAAGTAGAGTGTCAGCCTCCTAAATGCTCAAAGCATGACATAAAGGATTTGGGAAAAGAGGAAAATAACTTACGGTAAAATATTAGTGGAAGCCCAAGGAGACAAAGTACTTTCTTTCTGCTTTTGTGAAAGGCTTAAAGCCTTCATAGAAGACTAGGACAGAACTTTTACTAAGAAAGAAAGTAAGATTTTTTAATAATGATTTAGAAGAACTAGTGAAGAAATAAATGAATAGGTAAATTATAAATTAAAACACTTCAAGAAACATTTGACATGTCAGGCAAGATACAAAAAATACTCTTGAAGTATATTTTGATACAGGATGAATAGGTAAAAGTGATGAGTGTTTTCATCCCCTCTGGATGTTACATTATATGGAATACAATGCCAGTGATAGCATCTAAAGTAAATCTGTATGTTTTTATTAGATAGCATCTTACAGGGGAACATATTTTTCCAGATCATAGATAATGGGGGGAAAATTCATTGTGAAACCATGTATTTTCCTTATTTGTCCCTTGGCCTTTCTTGTATTTTCAATATTTAAACGTAAAGGTTAAAAGATTGAAGCTTTTCAGTGTTTCACTGAAGAAAAACTACATCCGGAATTGATGTGCTCTGTTGGTCGGGTCTGAAGAACGCTTAAGTAAATAAATCAAAGTTTATCTTACAGATGGCCCTTAATGCATTTATGCATTATGTCAGAGTAGCAGGGATTAAAGGAGTTCCTGTCACCAAGATTGAAGTGCTTTGTTTATGAATTTCCAAGGTCAAAGAATGCCTGATTTGTGTGCTTTTTAAATTTCACCATGTTTATAATATATAGGCCTAAATCATTGGCCATGCTTTGCTGTTTAGAACTTCTGACACATATTGCATGCTCTGCACTTTCAAATCAGTGGGATTTTCAACCATTTGAAAACTGAGCCCTGGAATCCCATACTAGACTGTCTCACAAATGCTGTGTTCATCTGTGTTATCACTTACTTGGTAACCCAACATTAATTAAAAAGGGATGGATAAAAACAGACTGTTTCAGATTTCTGGATAATGAGTCATGCAGTGCTTTGATACAGATAAATCTATAATTGCAGGGAGCAGTAAGACTAGACTAGACCCCTGAAGGAATGCTTCAGACTTTAAATACCAGGTTTCATATGGCAGCAGATGCACAGTTAAATCAGCAGGATTCGGGAGACCTGCCATGAGCAGGGCAATAGACATCGAATAATTGTGATAGCTGTATTCATAATTTGAGGAATAAAAGCTCATCACTGTTTGCTTTATGGAAATAAAAATACCTCCTTGAACTGATACTTTTTTTTTTCAGTTCCATTGTATTGGGAAACAGGGCTATCATGAGGAGCCAAAACCAGGAATCCGTAATAACTTTGCCATTACTGTGCTGTGTAACCCCTAAAAGTTAATTTCTCTTGTGCCTTAGTTTCCCCATTTTTAAAGGCAATCCTGATATGTTCCCCACACAAATATTTTGACTTGTGCAAATAAAATACTCTGCAAAAATGCTGTAGGTGCAAATGTTACAGGTATTTATTAGTCTGCCTCTTCAGAAATTTCTTGTGTAGGATTATATTTCTGCATATACATTTTGTTTTCTTATTAATACTAATTTTACCTTTTTGTTTTGTTTTTATTTTGACTCTATTCTCCCAATAGAACCAGGAATAGAAATGATCAATGGTCCATTTTCCATGCACATGATAAAGCATAAATATATTTATTTTTCCATGCAGTGCTAACTTTTTTTTCTATTCATTCATATTTTATTATAGATCAGGGAATACAATGGACAGATGCAGGGAATTACCAGTGGAGGATTTGCATCCTTAACATTTGATGGAACTGTAGGAGCTCCAGTAGTTCCTCGAACTTCTAGCAAAGTGTACACTTTCATGGAGGAAGAGCAGAAAACAATCGAAGAATTACGTGTTTGGGCAGCCAGTAATATTTCCATCTCTGGACCAGCAACAAAATTGTCTGGTGTTCAGCCAATGCTGTTCTTTGATCTCACTTGCCAACTGGTAGGAAAAGCGAAAGTGGATGGATCTTCTTTTCTTCTAAAGGTAGACTTCTTTTTAAAAAATATTTTGTTTGGTTTATTAAGACATTGTGATACATTTTTCAATAAAATAGACATATTAATTTAAATAATATTATGTAGATAAATGTTTTTAGTGTAAGCAAATCTATGATCCGTGGGTATTTTGTTTCTATGAGAACAAAACAGGAAGCCCAGTTGTCTTTGAAGTTGATCACCTTATTTGGTTTCTAGAGAGGTTTATTAAGATGGCATTATATATATCATAATTTGACAAAGAGTTGTAGGTAAATATTACTAGATTTCTTAACCTTGAAAAATATTGTTAGTTTTAAACTTTATCCTTGTTTTCTAGTTAGCAGCATCTACTGCTTGCTTTTCTAGATTTGCTGGATATGAATAGTGCAGTAAATAGCACTGCCTAAAAAAGAAGGAATGGATTTCGTTACCATGATGGATTTCAGGTAGCTTTTTTTAGTTAAACATAAGCACTTTGGGCATCACTGCACACTGAAAATACAAAATGCAAAGTGCTATGGAACAGGGTACCAGATTCTAAAGGTTATCCTTAACATTAGCTAAATAATATTCCTAGTTTTAGTTTATATGTATCAGTCTGGTGTTATTCCAAATCTCCTCTATATTTATTTTTTTACTTGAGTGTTAAAACATGAGTAATGATCAAGCTGTTATTTTCCACTTTATGATTTCAGAAAATTATATACTGGTTCTACTGTGTTAACCTGTATTGTTACAATATTTTTAGAAATAGCACTTGGCATTATTCCTTCATTGAAGCAGCAAAGATTCTTCTTGTACAGAACAATGCAGTACTACACAGAAACAAATCTTAAGTGCATGCTGTAACATATTCTGCAACTGCTACAAATATTTCCATTTAATTTTGCCTTGTGAAATAAATGTCAATTGAGACCCAGTAAATTTTCATGACTTTGTGGGCTGTAATCAAGTTGTTCATTAATAAGTGTATCTTCAGCATTGAAGGATCTTTTGCAAGGACAGAGGCACGTACTTCCTTAAATTATTATTTCTTTACACACTTTTCTGTGTATTAAGACCTGAAGTAAATTTTGTCATATTGTATAGTAAAGTTGATGACTTGGGGAAATATTAGGATAGACTTAGGAATGTAGAAGTTTGAGGTCAAATAATGGTAGACCAACTTTTAGCATAAAATATTAAATACTTAAATATGTATTAAACTACATTGGATAAGCTTTAAAATGCTACATTAATATTCTGTTGCAAATTTTCTCCATTTTTCACAATGGCAAATTGCATCTTTGATATCAAGTACTGGTTGTGATAGAAAAGAAACCTTTCTAAAAACTCGTAGACAGATCTCTGATTCTTTTCTTGATTTACTAAATAAAAAAGGAATCAAAACAACCAATTCAAAACCAGCTCAAATTGAGTGATCATTACGTATTATTTTATTATATTATTTTGGTTATACATTTTATAATAATGAATTACATTTATTTTATTCCAAGCATATCAGTTAAATTAATGGTTGAATGAAAAATCATGATTGTTTTAAGCATTGATCTCATGTGGAGATTGAACATAGTGGAGAGTGCTTCAAAGACAACTGAAATGAATTTGAGCAATTTTGTGCATCAGCTGTAGCACAACTTTTAAATTACACTTGATGAATTAATTCCTGTTTGCTGAGCAGCAGAGTTGGACATGGCATAAAGATGGTATCACTGACCTGCTAGTGTTTACCATTTTCCGAGAATTTTGTTACTCAGATTGGTGGAGGTTAAAGAATTCACACTAGAAATTACTCTGTCATTTATGCCTTCCAGAGGAGCTTTTTTATTATTATTCTTCTCTATTTTTCTGTCTTGTCAGTTAAACTGTGTACATTAAGGTAAGTACAATGAGCATATTCTGCTGAAGCTACAGTTATTTTGCCTCTCCCATTTCAGTGTTTTCCAGCCATGGTGATCAAATGTTATCACTAATTTTTCTTTAGCTCCAGTTTGTTCATGACTAGTAATAGAACAAGTTTTAATTTCTTATTCAGAATTAATTTAAACAGTTTTGAGTTTTATTCCAGCATTCATTTTTGAAACCAGGACAGTTTGAAACCAGGATGTTTTCATGTTTAGTGAAAAGTAGAGCTGCCAAGCTCCTGAGGTAGAGAGTTCTATTTGTTTTCATATTTGTGCAAGAAAAAATCCAAACCCAACTACTTTTGAAAGGATTTTTTTTTTTTTAAAGAAGCTTCACTAGCTTATAAATTCCTCTAAAAGGTGTCCTGGTGCTAGCCCTGCTAGTTCCTCTGGCTAAGGACATTTTACAGCTAAGTTGCCATCCTTTTTTCTGAACAGGGAGCATGCAGGTTATTTTAATCCATTTGTCAGATCATCTCTCCAGTGTAGAATTACCAAAGTGTTCCGAGTAAAGCCAGTTGAAAAATAATGGAAAACTTCACAAACCTAAGATGCTTTATTTTGTCAGTGACTAAATTTGTGTATATATGTGCTCAATCTGTTTTCAAGCTGAGTTCTGGAAAAGATGTGATAATTCAAGCAATAGACAATCTCTCTTTCAAAGGTGGTTTTAAGTATTTCATGGTGTGGGATCAGAAGATAACAGGCTTTTTCTGATCTGTGGCAGGATGTACCACCTCATTATCTGGGTCCTTCAGAATATGCTCTTATTTGGCAAAATAATTCGATGTCATGGGTCATTTTCGCTGTGAACAGTTTTCCCTTTTATCTCTTGATTTTGGATGTGTATTCCATGAGTTATTCTTAGTGCATTTATACGTGGCTTTGCTCATTCTTAGATCTTTTTCTGTGGGTCTGTTGATCCAAAGCAGTTAAGCATAAAGGGTAGAAATCCTTTAAAAATCAGGCTTTAGTGTCTTTTTTTCTTGCCTTCTGCAGTGCCTAACTCATGGGACAAAGCACCTTGGTATCACAAACTGAAAATTGGAAAATAGGTTCTTCTGTTGAACCTGTATGTATAAAATCCTATGAAAAGCACCATTTCAGAAGTATAGTCCAAATGCTCCTGGATTTTTTATTATGCCAGTATATCATACATTATTTTTGAGTCTTTGAGAAGAGTATATCTTCAGAAACTCAGGAAACTGTAGTTTACAGAATAATGTTTGGGTTAACAAGTATGATTGTGGTTTCAAGGTGTTAAGCTTATCAGTAAACTTATCTTTTCACAACACTTTGATAGCTGAAAAATAACTACCAATATTTCAGTACTTGGGAGTGTATCAAGGATTTAGCTTTAGGCAGGCAAACAAGTTTTACAATCCATGTTAATAAATATAAGTTAAGTACTGATTTTTTCTAATATGTTCTGGATAACTAGGAGCGTATGCTGATACAGGAGATCATCAGTAATTAATCAATATATGCTGTGTACTCAGTCTTCACATGCTGTAGCTGGAGTGGTTAAAAAACCCCTATAGCAGGATTAATATATTAAGAACAGACAGTTCTGCATATAATCAGTTCTGATAATTGTAACTGCTGACCCTAAGATTGTCTCAGCTGGTCAGAGTACGGTGCTGAGAGCACCAAGGTTGAGGGTTCAATCCCCAAGTGGACCATTCACTTAAAAGTTAGACTTGATGATCTTTGTGGATCCCTTCCAGCTCAGAATATTGTGTCATTTTGTGCTGGATATACAGCTGAGGTTTTGAGCTGAGCAGTTCTTTCTCTTTTTTATTTAAGTATTAGCAAATTCCAGGTCTTAGCACTGGATTATGTTCTCTGTAGAGGTTATTTTGTGCTCTGTAAGGAGTAATAACTTAAAAAATCCCATAAAGTCTAATTCAAGCATTTTAAGGACTTTTAGACTGAGACTGCAACTAAGCTCTCTTATTGTTAATAATTTTTAATCAAACAAAATAATGTAAAAAGTTATTTAAAGTCTGAATTTAAAATAGTCTCAGCACATTGACATAGTTCATTTGCATTGCAGGTTTGGGATGGCACTAAATGTCCCTACCCAACATGGAAGGTGCCTGTGGAAGCAAAAGACCTGGAAGGAGACAGAGTTCTTCTTCATCAGCTGAGAGATCTAGCAGTGGACATTCTAGTCTATGATAATCATGTACAGCTGGCAGAACCACTGAAGGTAATGCAGTTTGGTATTTCGCTCTCTGTTTATAACCTATTTTTTGCTTAGAAATCACTTCAGAGAATTCATCAGTTCAGTCCTGCTGTAATTAGTTTCATGTGCCTCTTTATCTTTTGCTGTATTTCCTATACCTTTTATTTGAATGCAGAGTTGCTCAACATGTGTTAAACAGGCTCAATGCCTGAAAATTGCCATAAAAATATTCTTCCAATTAAGCACTTTCCAGACACTTTAATGTAATAGATTATACAATGAAAATAATGCACTCAGAAAATGTATTGTGTGCTTTAGAATAATGTTTAAATGATACAATGCAGTGTTAAACCTGTAGTCCTGTTAAAGACCCTTAATTCTAAAGTCAATAGAAGATTTTCTGTTCTATAAGCTTCTGCAGTTTGCAATGCAATCTTCATTTAGTAGGTCAGTAATGTTGATTATGCATAGATAGAGAAAACAACAACATAATTAAACATTAGATCTTCAGCAATACTGCCATCTTGCTTCTGAGTACAGGAACTTGGCAACAAATGCATCTTTCATTTCATGCCTTGCCCTCTATACTCAAGATAATTTTAAAGAAAACATTTACCAAAAAATAAAGATAAGTGATAACTTTTTTTTATGCTTGGTCTATCAGCAGACATGAAATCATTTTGATAAATTAACACCCATTCATAAGTGAACTCCAGATAGCAAAACAAGTGTAAGACTTTGTGTAAGAATTCATAACAAAACGGACAGAAATACTTCATTACTTACAAGCTCTTTTCCAGATTTTTCTCTTGCTAACTGGTGTAAAAAACTGATGTTCTAGTGAAATGGTATGTTTTGAATATAAAGGAAAGAAATATTAATATTAATATTAATAAAAGATATTTTTCAGCAGCTGATAATACTCTCTTTATTATTCTCCCTCATTTATATTCAGGAATTGAATCACATATTGAGTGTGTGATACGTGGGATGTCTTCATCCTCTCTATCAATTTTCTACTTCCTATCCACTTGCTCTTTCACATTTCTGAAGCGTTTTTACTTTTGCTGGATACTGCACTGTGTAGTAGAAGCTTTAATAATTTCAAAGGAAATTATTAAGAAACCCCCCTTGACCTCTTGTGGGTGTCTTTCTCCTTCTGGCTATGTCCAAAGTTGCAGTAGTTTCAGTCATGCTAGCTGTAGAAGTTTCAAATTAGAAAGTTTTTGTACACCACTTTTTAGTTACTTGTCTTAGCGGAGTTACCAAAGAAAAAGGGCTGATATGCTAACAATTAAATTTCAGAAATATTTATTAATTTCAGATTACAACATGTGGAATTAATTGTATTTCACAGAAGAATATATATAATATATATATATGTGTGTGNAAAATTGGGGGGGAACTCTCCTTAAAATGGACAATTTTTATTAAGGGGTTTTAAATACTAGTGGAAATCATGTCATATCATAAAAAAGTATAATCCAAATATGTATGATATTTTATTGAGTTCAAGATCTTGTTATGTAAAGTCTTTTTAAAAAATTCATTTATGTAGCAGTATAGAACTGGGAAGTGTTTAGTGTATCCACATGCACCTTCCCAGGTGTAATTAGATATTTTGCCAGTTTGAGGTTTCAGAAACAATAAAAAGTGCACTATTTTTCAGTCTTCTCTTCTACACTTAATACTAGCTTAGATTGGCCTTTTTTAATGTGAATTGTTAGAGAATTGTTAGGTTGCACTCACCTGCTGTTGTGTACCATTTGCAGTGACAGTTGCAGCTTGGAAATGATGTTTTATGTAGGAGCAATTTGTTTTACACAACCTTGATAACAACAAGGGCAGATTTGAAAAAAACCACTGAAATACATGTTCTTATTTTAAAATTTTATCTGTAGGCACATGTTCAGACAAGGAAGCTCTGAGTAAGTACTACATGGCAGAAAAAGTGGGTAATATATTACAGGGAACTTTTGGCAAATCGTGGGGCACAGTGTCAGGGATATTGCTGCAAGAGTTTGTTAAAAACTTCTTGTTTAGATCATCTAAACAAGAGAACACTGTCCAGAGAACACTGAAGATGTGAGCACTTTATCTCATTTTCTAAGACAAATAATATTTTAAATTTTCAGTTGAGAGAACTGTAGTTAAAGGTATGTTGAGGGTATGTTGCAGTTTAAACTGTTTTCTTCCCTATATTTATTGGCCTCTCTTTCCTGCTGGGGAAGATTGTGGCTTTTCAGCATTTTGATGCCTTAACAGAACACAAAAAGAATTTTCAGAAATCTCATCTCTGAAGCGGATTTTACCTGGGGCATAAGGACATGGCAAGGCCTACAGCTGAGCAAAGAAAATGATGTTCACTGCTTTTGCTTGAATTTCCCTCTTCCTCTGGCAATGTACCTGGTGTAGATGAGGCTTTCTCAGGAACTGAGAGGAACCCCAGCCTAGAACTGTATGGAATGCAGTTGCTCCACATTCTTTAACTTCTCAGGGTTCAGAACTTCTCAGAGTTCACTGACTTTGCCATGCAGTTTGGGAATAGGTCTGTGACATGAGTTTCTCCATCTGGGGCATTTTGCTTAGGTGGTAAGCATCAAGGTGCGTGTCAGTGGTCAGCACAGCAGGGATCTGGCTGCCCACAGCTGGTCAGAGATTTCCTTATTTCTGTCTTCCACTGAATATGTGATCCAGTGCATTCCTCTTCTGCCTTGATACCATCAATTCTGTGTTGCCATGCATTTTATAGATAATACAATTAAAACAATTAACCTTGACCATACATATGAGTCTTAGTCCATAGTTTCACAGTATTTGCTTCGTGTTACATATCTTTGGATGTAGAATCTGTATATTTTCAGCTCTTTATCCCACCACATCATGTCATGTCTTTCATGATAGTAGTTTGTACTAAGAAGTTTGCTTTCCTAGTGCCAGAGACGCGTTTTCAACATACAACTCAAATGAGATACTACGTAGCTGCAATATCTAGCTTTGTATTTTTTAGATCTAGGTAATGTTCCTTCGACATGTGAGTTGTATTCTCCCTGCGTCTGTCTTTTTACTCATTGAAAAGGGAAAAAAGACACCACTCTTGATTCCTTCAAACTCTTAAATGGATTTAAGTTGGTATTTCTTACTGCCCAAGATGTTGCCCAGATGCCATGTGTATGTTTTGTCTCATTTGCAGAAAGTTGTGCGCTATTTACTCAGTAAAATTAGACTGTTGATGCAATAAAAAGAATGACAAAGAAATGTCACTGAATGTAATCAACCATACGTACAGGTAAAAAAATGAGTACAGGTGAATTTGTTAGGTGATTCCCATAGATAGGTTCTTGTGTGCCTTTTTATGAATATTTACCCTCAATGGCACATGCTGTTGTGAATTCACTGAATTTCAGTGTGATTGTGAACACAGCCCTATATGTTTTGAAATAATCATGAGAATTTCCTATGCTAAAAAGTTGTTCTAGTTAACTAGTTACAGGGAACTGCGTATATGACTTCTGCATTTCAGTTCTCTGTAGCCTTAATATGTGTTCTTTAAATAGTCATATTTGAGTTAGACTGAAAATAGAGTATTAGTATATTCTATATTAGTAATATAAATGTTTTTAATTTATGAATAAATGAAATTTTTTCATAAAGAATTGTTTTTATTCAATGTAAGATTTGTTTTTATTAACTTTAATTTCACTTTTCAACGAACTTCTTCTAAACAAGGTGGGTCATAAACAGAACTGTAAAGACAAGTAAGGAGCTGGGTTTGTACTAGATTTTAGTGATGGCTCTGTAAATCATGGTGTGTACTTCAGTGTAGTTCACAATTTCTTCTGAGTCAGGCATATAAAGAGCTCAGTCTACAGGCGTTCTGTAAGCAGCAGAAATGCATCCGCTTTCGCTCTCTGCTGTTACAGTGAGCAAGGCTGCCTCCCAAAGGAATCCATGAAAACAGCATTCTGTCCACACACAATGTCTGGGCTGACAATCAGAACCTTACAGACCTTTTCAGTATTTGGCAGTACTGATTATTATGCAGCTCTTTTCTGTAGTTCAAAGTGACATTAAAAAATATTTAAAAAAATAGCATTTTCAGAAAAGGATCTAATAAATGCTTTGAAGATTATTTTATAGTCATGATAAATCTTGCAAAGTGAATGAATGTTCCACTAAAACGTGTAGTTCGGTTGACTTTTGTGTGAAGTTCAGCACACAAGTTTATAAGGCAGACACAGCATTTTATATTCTTGACTTCTGACCTCTCCCATATTTATTTTTTGTGTTTATACTTAGAGAAAATTTGCATTTAATATATACTGTAGTTAAAACAAAGAAGTTTGTCAATTAAACTCAACTTTTTCCTGCTTATATGCAAATTACTCTTAGCAGTAGGAAAGTAGTTTGACACTGCATTATTTACATAAGGTTATTCCATGAGTAGAACTTAGGTAATAACTTTTAGAAAAACTTTCTCCAAAAGCATGTCATACTCATTAGATGAGTCTTATGAGTGTCCTTGGCTTTTTTGGATATTCATAATTAAGTGAAATCAGCATCTGGAAAGGAAAGAAAAAAAAAATCTTTGGATAAGCCTCTAAACTGGCATCTAAATGCACAAGCTGTCCTGGTGGTGCTTTGAATGAACAAAATGAGCAGCCTACTAACAGTGCAGATCAATTAAAAGTCTGGTAAGAGCTCCATGCCAGAAGCAAAATAGGTGTATGCTGAAGTGCACTTTTTATGTCCCTGCTGCCTCAGTTAGAAAATATGCTGTCTTTTTTCTGTGTGATTATTGTTTAAAAGAACAGTTTGATACCAGCATTATGTAGTCATAGTTTGTTCCTTGATACAGAGGAGGACTCCAGACACAGGTTTCTGCTCCATCTACTTTTGTGCATATATGTGTGTGTTTAAAAGTGTTGTACTATGACATGACCAATCCAATCTAATGGGAACACTTTCTCAGTTTCTGCTGGTTTAAGTTGGATCTGAAATTCAAATATAACTTAATAAACTGACTGCTGTAATAGTAATTTCAATAGAAGTAAATTTAAAATAGTTTGTCATTTCTACCAGGCTATTTAAAAGATGTTTAGAATTAATATAAAACCAGGTTGTTGAGTGTGTGTAGCTTGCCACCTATTATCTGTATCTCAGATTATATATTTTTTAAAAATGGTTGTTAACTGTGTAACTGAGTCTCCATTTTATCTCCCTTTAGAATGTTGGGCTTGGTTTTGGTTGTTTGCTTAGATGTGTGGGCTTTCTTTGGAGGATAATGGGAGTGGTATTTTGAAATAAAACCAGAATTATAAAGATGTGTTCTATGTTCACCACTTCATAACTTCCTTTTTAGTAAGTGCTTGTATAAGTTAGCCTAAGTCTGTTTGTGTAACTTGACAAAACTGTTTCTGAAAACACAAAATCATTCTAAGCAAAACAAGAAGCATATTCTCCGTGTACTGGAGGAGATCTAACAGAGATAGGGAAAGTTCCAAGATCTATCAGTTTCTAATGCATATTGTCTTTTGTCCTGGTGCTAAAAAAATGTTATCTGTAATGTAAGAATAAGGTATGATGGAGAAATCTGTGTAAGCAAATATGTTTGTATGTACATGTAAACATAGTAAGCCATGCACAATGATGAGCAGGAGGTCATTTGCTAAATGTGATCGTTCCCAGGACAAATCACAGGATGTTAGTCTCTGTGGGACTGTGTTGGGAATATAGAAGGCAAATTGTGCCCTCGGGAAAGGAATGTATTGACTTGCTTAATCTGTCTTCTGAAGTCTGTTGAGAATTAGATTTACTAAGAAGGCTTATTCTGGTTCTGAATCACCCTATGCTGCCAGTAATGTTTTCTGATAAAGCAAAACAAACAGATTACACAGAGAGGTTTTGCAGTTTCCATACCTGAAAATACTTAAAACCCAGCTGAAACAACCGTAAGAAGTCTGCTCTAGTTGACTCTGCTTTGGGCACACGAGCTGGATGAAGTGATTGTCAGAGGTCCCTGCCAGCTTCAGCTGTTCTGTGAATCAGTTAAAACAAGGAAGAAGCTTCATGAGCACTAGAATTTTCCATGTAAATATCTAACTTTGTGTTATCAAAGTGGGTTTTTTTTTCCTTTCAGATTGGAAGTTTTCTGAGAATTTACAGTATTCATACAAAACAAGCAAGTGCTGACAATGAAGATGTTTCACATGTAGAATTTCATCTTCATGGTGGCACCTGCTATGGTCGAGGAATAGGAGTCTTGCCAGAAAGTAACCCGGATGTTAAGGAACTAAAAGCGTAAGTGTTATGTGTACATGTTTGGTTTTCTCTAGATCATTCTTGAAAATTCTAGGCTAATGTAATAGCTGTACAGTTTAGAATTGTAAATGTATCTAAGAATCAGAAACTCAAGAACAGAATACGTCAATTTTTTTTAATTTGCTATACAGTAGGGATCGAGATTTTTATTTTAATTAGCTTAATTCTAATTATACACATTTTAAACATGTGTATATGTGCTATTTGAAAGTGGTGAGATTTAAAGATGTTCAAAATGAAGCAGATAATTTACATTCTTTACTGTCTTAGTTTGGAAAGATAGATATCTGCCAGGGGAAGCCAGAGCCTTCCTTGGAATGGAGAATGTAAACTCCCTCTCTCTGAATTATTATAATTTTGAAATTAAGGGGCTTTCAGGCAAAGATACGGGAATAGAAATGACAGTTCCTTACTAGGAATATTAAAAATAAAAATGTAGTACAAAAAAGGCAAACTGACAAGAAAACACTGACAGAGTCAGAACACAACCTGACACCGTGTTGGTCAAGGTGTTGGTAGCAGTCCAATTAAGTCCTCCTGGAGTGACAGATGTGGTTCTGTTGGAGCAGTGGTGATCCTGTAGAAGGGTGTAGTTTTCCTCTGAAGTTCCAGTGGTGGTGAAACCGGTCCAGTCTTCCTCTGGGAATCCAGTGGAAACAAGCTGTCTTGGTATTCTGAATTTCAGATTTTATCCAGGTAGGAATGCTTGGCTCCTCCCACTGGGTGGAGCATCTCACAATGGGATGATGTAATTTCATCAGTCACGTGGTGAGCCTTAATGGCCCATTAACAGCAGATGTCCCCTTGGAGGGAGGCTGGGTTGTGGACGAGATAAAGAGCACTGTCCCACCTGGTTTTAACAACTGGCCTATTAACAGAAGACACTCACCCCCTCCCCCTGGAGTTATGAGGAATGAGTCATAGAAGAGATAAAGAAAACTCCTCCCCCACTGGTTTCAACAGATGGCAATAGAATACACATTTTTGGTTACATATTAACCCAAGACATTTACTAAACTGTCTTAAAAGGAAACAGAATCATTTTGGTTGGAAAAGACCTTTAAGATAAAGTCCAAATGTAAGCCATATCCAAGTGCCCCATTAAACCATGTCTCTTAAGGGCCACATCTTCATGACTTTAAAACACCTCAGGGATGATGACTCCACCACTTGCCTGAGCTGCTTTTTCCAGTGCTTGACAACCGTTTCTGTGAAGAAATTTTTCTTAATATCTAATGTAAATCTCCTCCAGCACAACTTGAAGCCATTTCCTCTCCTTCTGTCACTTGATGCCTGGGTGAAGAGGCTGACCCCACCTAAATAGAACCTCCTGTCATGTTGTAGACATAAATGATAAGGTTCCCCCCTGAGCTTCCTTTCCTCCAAGCTAAACCATCCCAGTTCCCTCAGCTGCTCCTCACAGGACTTGAGCTACAACCACTTCACCAGGTCCTTTCGTCCTCAGCCTCTTTCCAGCTACTCTGCCCCAACCTGTAGCGCTGCATGGGGTTGTTGTGATCCAAGTGCACTTCACCTTACTGAATGTCATATACTTGGCCTTGGCCATCAGTCCAGCCTGTCCTCCAACCGATCAACACTCCTGCTCAACTTGGGGTCATCTACAAACTTACTGAGGGTGCTGTGCCCTCAGTCACCTTGTTCTCGTTATTGGTAGAGATCTTAAACAGAACTGGCCACAGTACTGAGCCCTGGGGAACACCATTTGTGAGTGGCCATCAGCTGGATGTAACTCCGTTCACCATCACTCTCTGGGCCTAGCCATACAGCCAGCTAATTTTACCCAGCAAATGTGCACCCATCCCAGCCATGACAGCCAGTTTCTCTGGGAGAATGTTCTGAGAAACAGGGTCAAAGGCTTTGCTGCCATCCAGGTAAACTATATCCACAGCTGTTTCCTCATCCACTAAGCAGGAAGCAGGTCAATTTATCATAAAAAGAGATGAAGTTGGTCAAGCAGGATGTGTCTCATAAACCCATGCTGGCTGTGTCGGATCCCCTGGGTATCCTTCATGTGCTACGTGGTGGCACACAGGATGATCTGCTCCATGAACTCCAGCACTGAGCTCAGGGTGACAGGCCTATAGTTCCCTGAATCAACCCTCCAACCCTTGTTATAGATACATCTGCAGTAATTTTCAGTCAACTGGGATCTCCTCACTTACCCAGGACTGCTGATAAATGATAGAAAGTGGCTTTTAGAGCACTTCTGCCAGTTCCCTCAGTATCCATGGGCGGATCTCAGCCAGCCCCTTAAACCTGTGTTTGTCTAAGTAGCATAGCAGGTCAGTGACCATTTCCTCTTACATTATGGAGGCTTCATTCTGCTCCACATCCTGGTGTTCCAGCTCAGGAAGCTGAATCCTTAGAGAACAATTAGTCTTACTATTAAGATGGAGGTAAAGAAGGCATGAAGTACATTGGCCTTTTCCTCATCCTTTGTCACTGTTTCCCCCCACATCCAATAAAGGTTGGAGATTCCCCTTAGTCCTCCTTTTGTCAGTGATGTTTTTGGAGAAGCTGTTTTTGTTGTCTCATACAGCAATAGCCATATTAAGTTCTAGTCAGATTTTGGCACTTCTAATTTTCTGCCTGCATAACATCGTTGTAATCCTCCTGAGTGATCTAACCTTCTTCCAAAGGTTATAAACTCTTTTTTCTTCCTTAGAAAAGGCTAAGTAAGCAAATTCCACATTCCATTGTCAGGAATTCTGTTTCCAGTAGTACATATTTCTTTTGGTACTATTTTGTATTTAATGTTCTAGAAGTGATTTGGAAAGTGTCTCATCTGCATCATTAATATCATCTCCTGAAACTTCTGGCTCAGTTGAGTTTTATGTCTCTGCTGCAGCATTTATGTCTGAATATTATACCTGTGTATTGATAATAAATAGATTTCCTGTAAGTGTCTGTGTAATCCCATACATATCTATGTGTGTGTATGACGATATATTAAAGTTTTCTCTAGCTCATAAAATATTTAGCCATTTATCTTTAGATTCTTAGAATCTGTGCATCTGGCAGACAGTCAGAATTTGGAAAGCATGTGTTCAATGGATGTGGACAGCACTTTTGGCAATGTTTCGGGTAAGAACAACTGAAAACTGATTTTCTCTTTCTTCTTTTATATATTTATTTATATATATATGGTCAAGATAAGATCACAGTTGCTGCTTCTCTATGTGTGTAGTGTTATTTTCACATTCAAAGCCTCGGAGAATTCTTTCAGTTTATTAGACTGGAAATTTACATTACTCTTTCTGTCTTCCAGCACACGCATTTCATATTACATGGAAAGATACTTTCATAGAAGTTAGTGAATAAATTCTTAAATACAGATGGTGTTCTTAATCATACTGTATTAGATTACAAAGCAGAGTTATGCAAGTGCCTCCCTCTAAAGGGCAATTCTGCAGGGACAGGCACTGAAAATGCTACAAAACAGCTGCCTGTTGAGGAGCCCTTCTTAAGCCATTGGATGGAAAGTTGTGTCAGTGGCAGAGGTGTAAGATGCACTTCCGTGGAACAGTGATATCTTATAGACACTTTTACAGACCCCATGTTATTTTCTGAATGGTATTTTTAGCCCAGAATAAGAATCACTAAAAGGGTATTTAAAGCTGGTTGGACTGTCTGTATCTTTGCTTCTAGCTTTTAAAAAATCTGTGTTACTCAGCCATTATTAACATAAAAACATAGGACATTTCTAAAAGGGTGCAAAAGTCAAGAAAAAAAGAAATGCTTCATGTCCCTCCATAACTGAAAATTTAGAAAAAATTTTGCACTTACTTACTGCACTTTTCTGTGTGTAGTAGGGGTTGTTCAGAGGGGGGACCAGGCAGTCCGTATTGGTCTTAGAATAATGTATTTATATTCTTGTCCAGAAGGATTACAGGGAATGAATGCAATTTATGTCAGCAGATCATTCACAGTATACTTCTGAAAAATGTTCACTCTGATAAGCATTCCTACTTAATATATATGCTGACTTTGCCTCTAATATATTAGCTCTTGATATGCAGTGTATGTCTCCTGCTTACTTTTGCTTTTTGTTTGTTTGTTTGTTGTTGTATTGTTTTCATACATTATTGGGCTTTTTGTTTTAATTTGTTCAGCTTTTGATTTTTGTGTGTATCTACTTGTATCCACTTGCCTGTTTGTATGTGTCCACATGATAAAAAATTCTTATTGATTTTAGATCTTGAATTGCACTTACAGAGATGTCAGCAGTTATCGGTTACAGGTAGGTAACATTTTGACCTTAAGGTCGATTTTAATTTTGCTAAAGAATAAAAGTAGTTTTAAAACATTATCTTAAAGGTTATTATAGGAGGAGCTATTCTAAGAGTATAAATTCCAAGAGTATAAATGCATGTATGTTTTATTGGGTTTATTTGTTGTTTAAAGGAATAGAACATTCGTATATTTGTATATTCTACTTTCATTTGGTTTTTCTACATGTTGTGCTTCTGTACCCTCACATACACTATGCTCCTGCAGCCTGATGTGATTTGTCTTAGTGACTGTAATAACAAGTTGTATTGATAAAACTAAAGCTGCAGCTGGGAAGGAAAGAAAAGTTGGGAATTAAGGAAAAGTGCATACGTGGGATTGGCATTTCCAGTATTAGAAATATTATGGTGATTGATAGTATGCATGGTGCTTTTTCATCTCTCTTTGTATTGTTTTGCAGTATTAACAGATCATCAGGATTTAAGTAACACAGAACTGAAAACCATAATAAACAGCCCAGCTCCTCAACAGTATCGCATTAGAGCAAAGCTGAGAACTTACAAACCCCAAAAGCTTCATCAGTCTGTTAAACTTCATTGTTCCAAATGCAACTCTTTGTAAGTGTTTCACACAGTATAAGTAAATAGGAATTGCACTGTATGTTTTGAGATGTCTAGATTTTCAGTGTATTTTCAACTTTTTTTGTGTAAGATGGGCTGAATGTAAATGTATATAATTTTGTGCAAAGATTTGAAACTCACTAATAATAAGTAGGAAATTTAAAAATTGTCAGATGAGTTCCATTTACAGAATCCTTTGAGTGGTTTCAAAAAAATAATTTTTTCTTTATTTGTAAATGCAGCAGTACAGTTTTTTCCATACCATAGTTTTATAGAGGTATCTTAAGTGTTTCTTTATTGCAGTTTTAAAATAAGATATGCAAAGAGGTGTAATAGTCTCCAAATGAATTAATAAAATACCCTTGACTAAAGTGCATCTTCCAGACAAGGTATCTTTTCTGGATCCAGAAATATCAGGAAAATCACACAACTTCAGGCCATTCCCTTGGCTCCTGTCACTGGTCACCACAGAGAAGAGATCAGTGCAAGCTCCTGCTCTTCCCCTCATGGGCATGTTGTACCTGCAGTGAGGAGTCCCCTCAGTCTCCTCCAGGCTGAACAGATCAAGTGACCTCAGCTGCTCATCATACGGTTTCCCCTCAAGGCCCTTCACCATCCTTGTTGCCCTGCTTTGAGCACTCTCAGAGACCTTTCACAACCTAATAGATTCTGTAATATTTGTGTAATTTGGATGGCCTGCATTATTGTTTCCCTGTGTATGACAAGTGGAAATGCACAAATGGTGCACTCCAGCAGGACAGGATAGAAACTGTGTGGTGCAGAGTTGTGGATTTTCCCTTGTCAGTGCTTATGTGAAGCTATTCTGGTCCTGTCCTTTTTTGCTTTGTTCTCCCTCAGTTTATGATAAGTCAAACAGACTAAAATGTAAAACTTGAAATTATATCAGTTTATGTAGTCTTTTCACTCTAATGAAGTGGTATGCAGTTTGTGGTCCTTTTAAGGCCCAGCTGAAATCACATAAAGCTGATAGGTTTAGTTTTCCATGGATTTTCATTTGTGTGGGATGTAGCCACTAGGCTGCCTATGCTCCTAGCTAAGTAAGCATATTACTTAGCATATTTATTAACATGGAAAGTCAAAATATACTATACAGTTCTTAATTTAAACTAATAGTGTATAAACTGATAAACATTTGAACTGATAAAACAATGAGGATATTTTTCCTGTGTACACTTTATCTCTTATGACTCTATTCTAATGTTTATTTGGAGTACTGTCATTGTTGGTAGATTGCCTAAGGAGAAGCTGTTAGAACATACTTACTCAATTTGGAAATGGTTTTAGGCAAGAAGTTCCAGATAGAGATGACTTCGACTTCATTCTACGTGGTTCTGCTGGTACTGCCTCAAACCCAGAATTACACAATACATCCTGGTACGAATCTGTAACATGGACTACACAAGACCAGAAACAGAGGGAAATTACCATCCACTTTGTGAAGCATGATGAAATGCTTCAACACCCTGAAGACACCTTGCTTATGATAGAAGGTAAGGTAAATTGCAAATATGTCAATTTTTACGACACTGTGACTATTCTTTGTATGTACAAAGTAAAGGTGTGTTGAAATTGTATTCAGTGTAAGTAGTGATATTCATAAAGGCATCTTCAAAGAAAAGAAAAACTGAGCTGGAACTATAAGTTACCGTTGTGCGAACAGGACATGGTAGTGTGTGAAGATCTTGTAAGATGCTTCTGTCTATTTTAAAAATATGCCAATATTGTTTATTGTCGATTATGTTAAAATTAACATCTGAATATGTGGGGTTTTTCTAGCTGTGCTGATTTTTCAGTTCTGATTTAAAAATTTACGAAGTCTTCTAAACAAGCCTATTTTTAGTATTGATGTGGAAAGTTTTGAAAGGCTTCTGGTAATACAAGCCTCCAATTAAATTTGTCAGCCTCTGGATGTCAGTGTTGTTTCAGATTAATAGAGCTGCTCGCAGTGTGAGTTTTTTTGGTTTGGTGTGGTTTTTATCAGATTTCCTCAGGAAAGAGAAATAGCCACTGACCTTTAAACAAAGCAATTTAGCAAGAATACTGTTGAGGAATTTTTATATAATAAAAATAATAAATTACATATAGCACCATTCAGAGTTCAAAACAAAGTCTTCAATTGTGCTCAGGTAGTGATGTGAATAAGCAAATGTAAGTCAGGTGGTCATTTGTGTGAGGGTCAATGACAAAACCCCTTCTGTTTTCTGCTTTCTTTTATAATGGATTAGTTCTGATAGCTGTTTTATTTCTGATGTGTTCCCAACTGACTTCAATCTAACCTTTTCTTTCTGAAAAAAAAAACCAAAAAACTATATCTTTTCCGTTTTCCTATAACAGCTGAGCAATATAACTTGGTAAATCTATTTTCAAGTATTAAAGTGTCAGCAACTAAGTATGTCTGTGTATAGATATGTGCATATAAAAGGTCAGTTTGGTTGCTTCGATATTTTTCTAAGAAAATGGCTAGTAAAATCATAGGAGTAATTGTATGAAAGTGATGTTAACTAAATACAACCCCTTGGTTACAGTGTTAGCTATGAGGAAGATATTAAGGCATCTGCTTTGATAAATGTCTGTCTTTGTTTCTTAATTGAGTCTGTTGTTGAGTAAAACTGAGAAGGTATCGGACTATTTTTTGAGTTTTCAGTAGTGGATATCAGTTGTTGTTGAAGCCCCTGAAGTCAGCTGAGAAATTTAAGTTGTTCAATTTATTTTTGACTACTGTATAAGAAACCATGGTTTTTTGTTTTTTAACAGGTGGAACACTAAAAGAAATCTGGAAGCTTTCAAAAAGATTTAAGTGTGTTATTCCTGTGAGATCCACAGAAGATGATCTTGAATTATTAGATCTTTCAGCTCCTTTTCTTCTACAAGGGAATGTAAAATACTATGGGTAGGTTAAAAGTATTTGTTGATATTTCACTAGTTGCAGTGATAGCATTTTCTTCAGTGATTCAGACTGCTGTGCTTTAACTTACCCAAAGATTCTTTGATGTAAAATGCATAGCATGATGCACAGTACTGACGTCAGGGATAAAACACTATATCATTTGGTACCTGGTATCAAAGGACTGACTGCAGTTTGTCTCTTGATCTGTAAATCTTAAGCCCTTAATTACACAGCACTCCAGTCTTGTCTGTGGTGTGTGGGCAGGGCAGTGTGCTGTACACACACATGCAGTGTGTCTGTAAATGGAAACACACATGCAGTGCAAAGTACCTAATTACCTCTTCTAGTCCAGATCTTCCATTTTCTGGTCTCACTGAGACTGAAGCCAAAACATACGTTGTTTTTAAAACCGTATGCTGAGGGGTNCACACACACACACACACACAATGTAATAGATAATATTTAAATAGAGATCCAACAATATCTCAGCCGGTCAGTCTACAGCTCATTCTCTCTCTTAGTGTTGGGAAAGCTTGAGGTTTGGAAGCAGTAAGGGATTTTGGACAGCCTTTCCTTACCATTTGCAGCACTGGTAAGGCCACACCTTGAGTGCTGTGTCCAGTTCTGGCCCCTCAGTTTAGGAAGGACGTTGAGACTCTTGAGCACGTCTAGAGGAGGCAAGGAGGCTGGTGAGGGGCTTGGAACACAAACCCTGTGAGGAATGACTGAGGGAGCTGGGGTTGTTTAGCCTGGAGAAGAGGAGACTCAAAGGTGACCTTATCACTCCCTACAACTCGTTGAAAGGTGGGTTTACTCAGGTGGGGGTTCGTCTCTTTCTCCAGGCAGCAACTGACAGAACGAGAGGGCACAGTCTTAAGCTGCACCAAGGGAAATATAGGCTGGATATTAGGAAAACGTTTTTTCCAGAAAGTGTAATAAAGTATTGGAATGATCTACCTGGGGAGGTGGTGGATTCACCATCTCTGGATGTGTTTAAGACTGGACGTGGCACTTGGTGCCATGGTTTGGTTGAGGTTAGGGTTGGATCCGATGATCCTTGAGGTCTCTTCCAACCTAATGATTCTGATTCTCATTCTCATTCTGATTTGTAACTTACTGTGATCCACAGCACTGCAAAGTGCCTTACCTGTTTGTGGATGTCATTCACTGTAGAGATGACCTCACCAGGTTTCTAAATTCCACACTTCCAAAGCTGTGGAATACAGTACCCGCACCTAGGTCTGGTGTTTGTGATCTGCCACACAGTGCCATGTCCCTGCTCAGTGAGAGCTGTCAGCAGTGTGTTCCCCAGTAGTGCCCAACAGCATGCAGCTACTGAGCTCAGAAATACCAGTCTCCTCCATGCAAGCTACTGAATCCTCTCTCTCAGCAGCTTAGGCGGAGCACAGTGCAGTGGGACACTGTGCTGTCTGCAGGCAATAAAAAAATTTCTATGCAGAAATATTCCATGTTTCATGTGAACCCTAAAGTTTCCCGTAAGGGCCATCCATAAAATGAGTACAGGTAATTGTTTCTGTCTGTCATATATAGTTTTGACCTTTTCAGATATTGCTGTCTACAGCTTTTTTTAAATAAAGGCAGTATATGGATACTCCTACTGGGGCAGGATCTTCACCAATACAAAGCATTTCTGCTTGCACTTTCATAATCCATATATTTCCCCAGCTACACACAACTCACCTTCAGACGTTATTTTCTCTTCCAGTGGTTGTAAAAGTAAATGGTTTATAAGATACTCCATGATTACTTATAGGATATTTAGGAAGGAACCTCACAATTATGCTGACATTTCAGAGCTATGTTTCATGCACATTTTTATCATTGGCATTTACTTAGAGAAGTCTAGAAGAGATTCTGTATGGTAGAATGAATTATATGTGTGTGCATTTGCATGTATATTCATTTATATCTAAAAATAAACACAGACACACTGCATATAAAAAGCAAAATTCACAGTTAAGTTACTTTATTGGACTTTGAGTGGGTTTTTTAAAGGAAAAAAGTGACTTCACTTTCTATCACTTAAGCAGTAGTTTTACTGATTTTTATGACATGCTTTGCATATAATTCTAAAAGATAAATGTTTATTTCAAGTTCTAATTGTAATGTACTAATACAGAAGCTTAATTTGGACCAAACAGTTTTGTTCTGTAATTTCATTCATGAGGCAAATGGATGCAACTTTGGAAACGGTTCTTCAATATTTCCATCCACTCGCAGCATTAGCCTACTATGTCAGGTGTAAAATTTATAATAATTGCTGTAAATACACCAGTAATAAAATAGATTGTTTTAACAAGTCTTAGTTAATATTCTCAACATGGGCTAAGCCAGTTTTCTCCTGTGACGGGTTTAGAGTGTGCTACAAGTTCAGATTCATTCCTACTTTTACAAAGTGAGAAGAACTGGCATATGAAAGTGTTTAGCAGTGTAGCGATCTTAGAATCATAGAATGGTTTGGTTTGAAAGGGACCTCTCAAGATCATCTAATCCACCCCCCTGCTTTGGGCACAGACACTTTGCACTACACCGGGTTGCTCAGCTTCATCCAATCTCATCTTGAACACATCCAGGTATAGGAAATCCACAGTGTTCCTGAGCAAAACGTTCCAGTGCCTCAGCTCCTTCTATGTGAAGTGTTTCTTCTTTCTGCACAATCTACTTTACCCTCTTTCAGTTTAAAAAGGTTGCTGCTTATTCTTCACTACAGGCCCTGGGTAAAAGTCTCTGTCTTTCTTATAAGCCCCTTTTATATATTGAGAGGCCACAGTAGGGTCTGCCTGGAGCCCTCTGTTTTCCAGGCTGAACAACCCCAGCTCTCTCAGCCTTGATGTAGTTTGATTCTCGTCTAATCACTGAACTGGTCTTTTCCAGATTGATTTCTCCTCAAAACCAAAGCATTAAGGGTTTTGTTCTGCTCTAAAGTTGGTGTGTCTGGTAAAATAAGTTACTTCAAGCAGCAGTAGAAGTACTTCTGCACTTCCACTGTGTATGAAAATCAGAGTTTGGGGTTGTTTTTGTGCAGAACACTTCTGGTACAAATACATCAGTGCTTGGTTAATCTCAATATCTTGTTTTAAATGCTAGATGCAAGCAGTGTTCAACTCCAAAGCCTATGAAGAATCTAAGTTCCCTTGCAGCAGAGCAGCAACCATCATGGGAACCAACTGAAATAGCACAAGGTCAGCTGACATGATACTGTCCTGAAATACTTCTATGCCTTGATTCTGAAATGTTGGTGTGAGATAGTTTAATTTGCTGTTCTGGGTTGCAGAGGGTACAGAAAGCATGTAATTATGGCTGTAAAATTAATGCACCTTTTAGCAGTTGAAATAGCATACTCACTTTTGGAACTATTGCAGTATGGATTAAAGGATTTTAGATGTTGACTGATTTCTTCTACCATTGGTATCAGGAGTAACACTTATGATAGTACAGATGTCATGAATTTTTGGTTGTAGATGTTACTTTTAAACTTGCAATCCTAGAAGTTATTCTTGCTTTTCCTTTTGTAGATACTGTTTTTCTGGCCTGAAATAAAGAGTCTTATATAATGACTCATACAAGTTAGACTTTTATCTTCAGTAAACTTCATGTTCCAGAGAGTCTGCAAGAAATAATATTCAAATGAAAGGAATTATACCACAACAACTATGTGTATTCTGTGCTTCACGTGTTCCTTGCGTTACTGTATGCAGTCAACATGTTAAAATTATCTAAATGGAGTTTAAAACTTTACAGCGCATTAAGGAAAGAAGAATATTTGCATGTTTTTCAATTAGTGTTGTAACATATTAAGTTGGAATATCTAGCAGTATGTAAGTTTGGTGAACACTTTCTAAAAGAGGAAAACTCTACAACAATACAGTGATTTTCTAAATAAATATTTATAATTGTAAAGTAATATATAATTGGCAGTGATTGACATTGAATTCTCAAAATGAAAGCAATATTAATTAATACTTCCTGACAGTCACACTATTTTATGTATATTATTATTCTATCAGCTGTATTTTCAGGCTAAATTATAAACCTGCAAGTATATCAGATCAGTTGAATGTAAAATGACTACCAGTTTAAGTAGGTGTACCCAGAAAAGACTGATGCAGAGCTGTAGTAACTTGTTCTGTTTCAGTTATTCTGTGTTTGCAGCATAACAGTTACTGCTGCCAGTGAGGAAGTGGCATTTACTTACACTGTAATTCTTTCAGAACTGCCAGCAAAGTTTTTTTCTGGGCAAGCCTGGTGGCTTTTATTACATCATATCAAATAAACTGTTCTCAGAAGATAGTTTCCAGGTGGAATTGTTATTACCACTGAATTAAGAGCACCTCTCCTTTAATCTTCCATGGATAAAAGAACACAGGAGTAGGAGGATCCCACTAAGGTGGGATCTAAGATCTAAGCAAATATTAGCTTTCTGTTTACTAGCTTGGGAATAAATACTTTAAAATCTTTATGTGTTTTATAGGCTCATCTATTAAAGTGTTTCTAGGAAAATTGCAATGTGGTCTCAAGAGATAAATGGGATTTTGCTGTCAGACATCAGAGCCTCTGTGTTTCGGTATTTTAATTTGTACTTCTAATGACAATATTCAAAGTCAGTTACTATTAAAAGAGGGATATTGTCAGCTCAAGTGGTTGTAGTTTGCCTTGAAAATTCTCTCAGAGAAAAACAATTTTTCTTTTCTTCAGTTTTAGGTATCGAACTGCTCCAGTATGTTTTTATTATGAAGTTTACACTGGTTGATGAAACAGGAACACTAAACGCATACCTTTTTGATCATGTAAGTAAATCTAAGTAAAGGTAGACTCTACAGATGATGTGAGTTTGGAATTTATTTGTTTTTAAAATGCCAAATGTATGTGCACAAATATTCATTCTATGTTACCTGCTGTGTTTTGTGGGAATAATTATGATGTTATAAGGTTGTTAATACTGTACAGAGTATAGAATATTAAAGCATAAAAACAAAAATGAAGCTTGAAGATATATTATTTTGTATTTCCTTAAACTTTTATATATTCCTATGGCTGATTTTCTCTTTTATTGGCAATGTTAAATTATGCAGCATGAATGCTGTGTGAATGATAGGAATGTTTCAGGATTTATGCAGAAAACTTCTGCATCAGTTTAAAATCTCACTGCCTCTTTTTTTAACTCTCAATAGAAGCTCTCCATTCAGTAATGCTTGGTTTTTTTGTTTCACGTGATCATGATGTAAGGAGGCCCTCTTTCCATAGGCAGCTGTATCTGTACAGATATTTATCTTGGATTTCAGAAGCAGTTTATACAACTACTTTACTAACCTTGGAATTAACTTATCTTCAGTTTTTGCTGAAGCAACTTAAGACCATTCCTGCTACCTGAGACACTGAAGACTGGATGGTTTTCCTGTCACAACAGTTGTGGGTGTGACAAAATGGGACAGAAAAGGAATTTATTGGGATTTTTTTTCCGCACAGTGTTGTTTAATGTGTGTGTATCTGCACATTTTCCGTCATTATATTAAATTACTTCAGATGGGACTTTAAAGAGAATACTCCTCCTTGTTTAATTTTAAGACTATAAGTAAAAATAATATCAGAAAAAATGAGGTTTTTCTTAAAATACATGGTGTTTTATCAGCAAAGGAGATCAAAGACTACAATCCCCATTTCAGCCAGTCATCTTTTCCTTCTGCTATCCTTTCTCCTTTTTATATTAAGAAACTAAATTGTAAAAGGAAGGTGGGGAAAAAGATTTAAACCATTGCTTGATGCAGAATTCCGAAAATTTTTACTTCAGGGTGGCTCACTTTCTTATCAGATACTCCTCAGTACTACAGTTAAGCTGCAGGAAAATACCCACAGTTTCTTCTGAAGTGCCAGCTGTTCACATTCCTGCTGGTGGTACTTCAAAGACAAGCCAAGAGTTTCCAAGCCTAAACTCCAGTCCTTCAGCACCACCTGAGAAGGAAATGGGCTGCTTTGAAGTGGAGCTTTACATTAGCTTCCAGTTGCACTTCCAAAAGAACACAGTCTTTTCTTTCCTCCCCTCCTTACAGGAAAGGTCAGTGAAGGGAAAAAACTAAAAAGTTCTATAGTCAGAGGAAGACTGAAGAGAGAAAAGAGAAAATTATCAGTGTCATTTTTGCTGCTGGATTATCTGCTAACTTCTGATCATTGCCATTAAACATGTCATACAAAAATTATAGAGACGCAGATTATTCTGTAGTTGTATCTTCTAAAAAAATGAGAAATTGCTACCAAAAATCTTAACTCACTCTGAGAAGTTATCAGATGTTGAGCCTTTAGAGATCCAGGTAATAAACAGGTAACAAACTTGGAAAGAATAAACTTTGAGGTTTTTCAGTCATACTTACTGTATGTGATTTAGTAATACACAGAAAATGTTTATTTAACATTTTTGTGTTCCGTTTATTTTTTTTCTGTCTCCATTCAGAAGTGTACCCCACAGTATAAGCCTTTTTGCCATAGTTTCTAAAACTGCCAAAAAATGAAACTCGCACTAATAGAGTTCCACAGATATAAAACCAGGTTGACCCTTTTTTTCAAGTGATTTCGTTCCTCTCAAGATGTAAGGGACTGTTGAAGGGGACTGACCATCCTCTCTTGTCCATAACATTGTCTGATATTGTCTGGTTAGGGAGGTTCATAAGGAATGTCTGCCAGTTATGTATAGAGACCAGCGTGTTGTTTCTGGGTGCCTGGAGTCCCTAAGTACTCGGGCGTACTGAAAAACAGACTTAATTTTTTCAGACAGTTTGGGTTTTTCTGTATCGGGACAGTTTTTTTGAAATAATACTGTTCTGACTAATGATTTCTTACACCTCTTTCAACACCTCGTATTCTTCTGTTCTCTTTCAGGAGAAGTTTTTCCAAATTCCTGCCTCTGAAATCTTAACTAATGATTTTCTTCAGCAAAAGATGCAGATGACCATGAATACGCTCTGTCCTCCAGGTATAAAATCAGGTCAGCTTGCTGTTATTTTAAAGGTGGGGTGGGAAGGGAAGGGGTCTTTCAATCTGCTATTGTATATGCAAAGTCTTAGAAGTCATTTTGCGCAGGCAAAACTCAATACAGAAAAATACTGGAGCCTGAAAGCAGAGTTTGTATTAATTTGTTCTGAAACATCTTTCATATTAACTCTACCCTTGAGAAAGAAAAGAAATGGTTCAGTGAATTCTCACAGCAGTGCTGTGTGAATACAGTCATGCCTGTGCAGGCACTAACATGCCATCTGTATTCATGGGAAAGTTAACCACAACACCCTCATACTGAATGTCACAGCATGGTAGGGAAAACAGAAAGGAAATTCATCATATGGCACATGCTTTGGGTGATATCCTGCTTTTGATTGCACATGCATCCCTTGCCATGGGAAATATCCATGGAAATTGAGCAAATGCTTAATTGAAATCCATTTACAGAGATTTTTGTGCAGTGTATGTGTTGTGGCAGAAAGTAGCTCTGCCTAAACTACACATGTCCAAGGTAGATTGATGTGTGATGCAGCTCCAACCTCCAGAGCATACTCCAAATACATGGCTATCAGTGACCGCTGCAATCACCCTGGAGTCTTTGCCATACTTAGAAAAAGTTGTCCTGTAATAAAGATTTTAAAGGATTTGTCCTTTGAAACCAGTGAAATTGTCTCATTGAGATACATGGAGATGATTTTTTTATTACTGAAAAGTCTTTATGTATGTGTATTTTATACTGTGGCACAACTACTGGGTCCAAGTGTTCTGTGGAGTGGTGGTGCAGGGAGGACATGTCTTGGAAGACTGTCACTGAACACCATTTCAGATCTTGTGGAAAACTTAAAAGATACCAACTGGAATTTCGAAGTTACACAATTAATTTTTTCTTATTATTAACTATTGTATACATTTAGATCCTAGTTAAGATCTTGCTCAAGTTATACTTGCCTCCTATAAAAATTAGAAATGAATATTGAGCAGTAATTTGGATTTTGTTGGTAGGTGACTTGCCGTGGCTGGAATGTTTCATCAAGTCCTATAATGTCAGAGACGGAATGAAGAATCAAGTTTATTACCAGATTTTCGACACTACAATTGCTGAAGATGTTGTATAGTCATGTGTTGCTAATTGGAAGTAATCCAGTAACGATCAGTTTCTGTGGGGGGCTGGGATCAGAGACTGTATAAAAAAAAAATCTTTGTTCCTTTCTTAGGAATTCAACCTGTTTTTATGAATTTTTAGTTTATGTATGAATGGGAATTATGCTTTGATATGTTTGCTGTTTTCCTGCCATACGACTTTGTTATCTAAGGGCAAGTGGAGGTTCTGAGCTTTTCACTGGAAGCTGCTTGGCTTAGGTTGATGGAAGCAATCTACTTTCCATCTGTCCTTCAAAAAGGCAGGGATGAGGTTACTCTAAATTTGTGAATTTCACTCAGAAAAATGTAGTCAGGATGATGCTGTGTGTTGATTTTTGTGTTAAATTATGTCAGCAGGGGCAGAGAGAAAGAGCTCTTCAGTAAATTCAGACTACTTTGTGCAAGCCGATATTACTGTTCCCAGTTTGACAGGGAGGTTGCTTTTTAGAGTCTTCTTGGATTTTGTAGTGATACAAATATGTACATTTAGACGAACTCAGGTAACTGCTACATGGACCATTTACAGTAGTTTCTGATGAGGTCGTGGACATGACCATGTAGTGATGATCACTAAAATTAAGTCAAGCCATGAAAGTGAGGCAGTGTAAAATTGTAAAATGACTATTGATATTTGGTAGATGGTAATGATTCTGGGGTGGCCTTGCTAGGTACCAAAGTTGTTAGTATGTTTATTAGCTGGGTCTGTGTTTTCAAAGGTTCCATCTGCCTTTCCCATCTTACATAATCAGATTGTGTGCCTAAATTGAGAGATAGAGAACTGGTCTGGTGCTACCACGGATTGAAAATTCTGCTAGACTAGAAAACTATGGGATGGTTTTACTTTGTATTCAGAAGTCTCTAGGACAAGTTCAGGACATGTTTCTGTAAAGATAATTAATGTAGAAATCCCTGTCAAATGAAATGCTTTCCATCAGAACAAAATTACTTAGCATTTACAGCAGCTGTTTTTAAAGAATTTCAGAAGCAAGATGGAATAAGATTATTGTTTTGATAGTAGATGACATTTTACTTTTTTCATTTTGAGGGCCATTTAATAGATTATGCAATTTGTCTGAAAATTTCATCAAATACCCTCTGGTAATTTTCTTGCACTGTAAAAAAATTATACTGGGTTTATATGTCATAAGCCAGGGTATTGTTCTTTATTGCTCAGTATATAGGAACAACCAATATTAAAAGTGGTGAGTGCGTATTTCCTTTAAAAATTTCTACAAAATAAAAATATTTTGGAAATGAACCAGCAATTTATCAAAGAGTCTACTGACTTAAGAAAGTTTTCTTGAATTTTTGCATAAATGCATCAACAAAAAATAATTACAACAAATAAATATTATCAAACTTTAGACACTGGCCATACCCAAACTTTTTTACAAGTTAGAAGTTAAATTGGAGGCAATCTCCTTTGCTTTTATTTTATGTATGGTATGAAAATATGAATTTCTATTTTTAGATTTTTGTTAACAACTCTGAAAGATACCGATATTGTACATTTTTTCTAAATAGGTCTTAATAAAGTAATAAATAAATAGATGTTTTGAACTTCAGTGTAAAATAAATTAATTTCACCATATTCCTTGTCTGAGATCCCTGCCTAAAAGCTCTACCTATGCATCATGTGATTTTTTTTACTGTTGAATATTGTATTAAAATGTTTAATAAAGGTTTCTCCAAATAATGTGGTTTTTCTTGTCTTTGACTTGTAATTTCTGTTTAATAACTGAAAACTTTGTCGTCAGTAGCCCTCATCCAACATAATGCTCCAAATAAATGTATAGATTATTGGATTAAAATATACATTTAATTCCTTTTCTAAATATAATGCATAGAAATTAATAATTACATATTTGTTCATACTGAAGATCCCTGTATAGAAAGGAATTACTGGTCCAACATTTAAAAATGGCTCTCACTGGTAACCTTTGTATGGAGCAGAAGAAATCACTGAGCTGGGACTTGAACCTTGGTTACCTGTCCTGGTCAGTGCTGAGAGCTGTGAGTGTCTGGCTTGTGAGTGAAATCCTGAGGTCATTGTGTCCTGAACATGCAGCACCAGCAGGTTCTGGTTTCTGAAGGATGAGCATCTCAGGCAGAAATGACTTTTAACCATGACTTAAAATTTCCTTAATTACAAATAAAAGTCTTGCTTTGGTGAGTTTCTTGACCAGATGTGCGATTTCAATTTCTAAAACATGAATGGAAGTTCAAATGTCTGCTCTAATGGTTTTTAAATTACTGAAATATATATTTAAGGACACTCAAAATCTGAACCAATAGAAGATTGTGTTAATACTGGTACACTAAGATCCAGTGAAAACTTGAGGTGTGAGTTGTTGGATTCACATCTTTCTTCCTCCACATACATGCCAGCATGTAGGAAAACTGAATCAAAGCAGCACCTTCCTGCTAGAGAGGGAAAGTATGCATGGAATGTAAAGTACATCACACTCAGCAACATCATCAAGGGCAAAGAATATCTGAATATAAAAGGAGGAGCTTTGAGGGAAAATAGTAGAACTATGAACAACCAATAAAGGAACATGAATCTATTACTCCAATTCCATGGATAAGTTCAAAAAAGGTGATAAAATTGTAATTAAAAAGAAAAAAGGTATTTTCAGAAAAAAAGAAAACAGCATAGATTTGGAATAGTGTTTTTAGGGGTGCCTGTGTAATTTGGCTCTTTGAAGTCTGTGAATTTAAAAACTTAAGGACTTTGGAAGTCTTTCCAAATTGAGTTGAGTCTAGCCTCTTGGACCTGTCACTCTTGAAATTCCAGCTGGAAAGACAGAATTAAATAAATAGCATATTGCAGAAACAAGGAGGCATTCCTGGTAGGTGACCTGCTGTTCAGTAGTGATGGAACTTTCTCATCAGCTCTTGCAGTTATGGGATCCAGAGATCTACAGGCAAGGCTTTGAAATGCTTTGCTTAATGCTAATCCTTAGGCTACTGAGCAGCAGGAAGTGGGATTGTAAGAAGGATGGTGGATCCAGAGGATACAAGCTGAGGTTTGCAACAGAAGGGAGTTTATTGTCTTAACAGAGATGAGTGCTTAGCTTTTCAAAACCACAGTGTGTTAGATCACGAATTTACGCACATTAGGTCATGTTTTGGCCAAGCCATTGCATAAAGATGTAAAACTGGCAGGAACTGGGATACTACCGTGGAGGGCAAGGCCAAATATTTAAATGGAATTGTGAAAAAATTAAGCAAATATATATGTTCAAGTTCTTCAGGTGATATATATTGTCAAGTTCTTCAGGTGCAATGGCACCAGTGCAAAAAAAAATATTATTCAGTGGAGGAGAGAAAAAAATCCAAATAAGAATTCACTTCAAGTGTTACTCAAAATGTACAGTGAATGTTAAGAATTGGAAACAAAAAAAATAAGCATAAAATGGAGACAGAAGGAAAGAACAATTCCAGAGGATAGTAATGAAAACAAGAAGTCATAAAGAGTCTTTATGAGACAGTTTGCTGCAGCTCCTGTTCACAGCATTTCCTATACATGCAATTCCCAGTAAGAACTGTGGTTTGGGGAAACATTCATCTGATTATGGAATAGCAGATCCAAAGTGCTTAAAAAATGTAGAGCAGAATTATGCTGCAATTAATGTATTTATATTTGTGGTAAAGCTGTAGGTGGACTTCAGCCCAGAACAATGTGCTACAATGTATTTTTCAGTGTTTTCTGCTGCAACTCTGATGCATGCCCACAGAAGTATCTCCATGAGACTGCTGTATGGGTACCATTTGTTTATGTAAGCAGAGCAGACTGAAAGTCTAGGAATGAATCTACATTTAGTAGATACTTGTTTTAATTTGAATTTTTTGCAAGAATATATGGTGAATGGGGAAATATGTGCCAGCAAAGAAAAAGGTTTTGAGATTTGGTTTTGGTTTGGGTTTTTTTGTGGGTTTTGTTTGTTTGTTTGTTTGTTTGTTTGTTTTACTATCAACTGTTCTATCACACAAAGCTTTATGTATAACCTTGGTCTGTACCTTCTATGCGCACAGCCTATCAACTGACACTGCTAAACGGACACAAAAAATACAGTTTTGTACAAGCTACACCTCTAGAATTGAGTCCATATTCAGCTGTAATTTCAAAGGCCAGCTATCAGATAGCTTTGAATTATGGAGATGCTACTTCACGGAAAAGAATTCTCTGGATAATGGCAGTTTATAAATGCTGCTTGAGTTTTTTTGGTTAAAAGAGCAGCAAAACTGAAATCTGCTGCTAGAACAAATTTAATTACAGATTTTATTTCTTTCTTCTGTCTACAAATGAGGCCTTAAGCAACCCAAAACATTCTGAAGCAATGTTTGAAGTGACAAATATGATCAGTCCTTGCCAGGGTGTATATTAACCAAAGGGACTCTTTATTGTTCTTAACAGGGGGTAGGTAAGGGGCTTTCATCACCCAGCTGTCTTAAATGCTGTCACTCTGACATACATTCCTTTGCTACTCCATCTTGAAGGATACAATTTTCCTGACATACTTACTATGCTCAAAGAGTAAAATCCCATTAATAAGAATGGAAACATTGGAGTGATTGTGTTTCACATAAGCCCAGGATACAGAGATGTCAAAGGCCATCTAGACGTGCTGCCCTGTGGTCTCTGTCACGCAGAGGTGCCCTGGTACCTGTGGTGTCATGGTGTCCTGGTTCTGGGTAGGACGGGTGGTTTTTTGCAGTAACCAGTAGTGGGCATGGCCAGGATGCAGAGTTTGTTCTGTACCACTTCACATCACTGTGAAGGTGGTACAGCCAGGGGTGGTAGAAAGGGACTCTCTTCTGAGGCAAAGAGGTTCCTTCCAGTGGAGTAAGCATGGCAGAGTGGGCTCTCTGGTCTACAATCAGGGAATTTTTTTTCCATGTGCGTAATTTCTTTTCTTGTACCCTCTGTCATTAGTGTTGTTGCTGTTACTGTTCATTTTCTTGTTTCATTGCTGTTTCCAGTAAATTGTTATTATCTCAGGTTTTGACCTTTGCCTTTTGTGTCTCCAACTATCTTCCTCATTCTGCGACAGAGGACAGAGAGGGGAAAATAGGAGAATGGGAGAGAGCGGAGCATGGTTTGGAGAGTCTCGGTGGGGGCACTGATTTGGGAACAGCCATTCCTAAACCATGACATGTGTGTAAGGTCTCACTGCCCAGAAAACTGCATTTGACTTAAAGGGAAACAGCTTCCATTATTTGCTGCTTTGTTGAAAGTAAACCAGACAGACTTAAAAGTAAGGAGAAAGGTGAAGAATTGCTTTTTCCTACAGGTCAGGCAGTGTATTTGTTTAGCAACATGCTGTGTCTTGGGTCCTTCTTGCAGGAAATAGAAGCAGAAAAGAAAACTTCCAAAGCTTTGTTTGAATGGTTGGGAAAGGTCAGAAGTTACACATGAAGAAACAATGAGGAATGAGGAGTGAACCTTAAATATCTAACATGGCAGTTCTATAAGTCAGATATTGTACCTTGCAAATCCTAATTCAGATCTGTTGACTGCCATGCTCTATATGATTTGATAATAAATAACATTTTGAATATTATTCCAATATTATTGCAAGTGATTAACTAGACTAATTTACAATCGTATTTCTAAACAAGTTTAATTCATCTGGGTCCAGTTACTGGAAATTGTTTTATCTTGTAAAACTGTATGGAGAAAGAATTGGCAAAATTACAGTATTTGTCTTTGACCGAGTGCCAGGGCCTACTCATATCAAATCATTTTTTCTGGCAAAGATGGTATTCCACAATGATACCTTCTAAGTGTACCTTTTCACAGCAAGCTTATCAAGGCACTGTAAAAATAGCAATATTTTTCAAAACTCATTTAGCTCTGCTGTAAGGCCTAGAAAGATGTGAACGTCTGGCCTACTTTTCAGTCTGGGTAAAGAGGTAGCTGATGTGATGTGATGGAGCAGGGAATCCTGAACTCTTTTTCTTAGGGGCTATGGCAAAGGTACTCAAGCCTCATCTTAAATATCGAGGTCATTGGCTAATATGTGTCAGGAAAGCACAGAGCTGTACCAAATACTCCTGTCAAGAGCACGTGCAACAAAGCAAATCAGAATTGGAAATCAATTATAATTGAAACTGACACATGGAAAAATGGGACAGTGATATATTCTGCATTGGTAATTCAGCTTTGGTAAAGAATTTTCATCTGAAACTTAAACCAAATAGTAAATAAAAATCTCATGAAAAGCACAAGAAGACTACTTGCTCAAAAAGAGCAGAGACCCCAGATGAGGCACCGTATTGAAAAGGGATTTTTTTCTTATAGATACCATACAACTGCTTTATACCATAGCATAACTGGTCAAAGTACACATAACAAATTCACAGGTCATCCATTTTCATGTATTCAACATGTATTCAACCATAATTATATGTATGCCCCTCTTTGGGAAGCAGGCCTTTATTGAGCTAAGAGCATTGGAGTGCACTATCCCCAGGACTCTTCAAAGCTGAGTGCAGATTCCAAACCCGACAGCTGTCACTGACGGATGGGTCTGTACCTGGGAATGCCAGTGAACACCGGGCTGGCAAACCCCAGCCCCAGCGGAATGCTGTGTGGGGTGCTGTGACCCGCAAGGAGGGGCACCTCTACCTCTACAACAGCTGCACTTCTCAGCTTCAAAAGGAACTCAGATTGCTGCCACCTCCTCTAGAATTTCCATTCTTAATAAATCATCTAACCAGTTCTGAGTGTCAGTGCCTTTCTTACTGCGATCCCTAAAGGACTGGTACCTCCTCAGTATAAAACACCGTCAATTTTCAAAGAATATATCAGTGCTCTCCTGTTGGTCCTCAAATTAATTTTCAAAGGTTAGTTATTAAAAAATCCAACAGTTGGTCTAGATCTAAAAGAGAGCAGTGGCAATTTCAAAACAGAAGCAGCAGATTAAATCACAGTTTACAATAACTGTGTCTGAACAGTTTCAAAACACATGAACAGGTGTGCATCTGTGCCCAGTACAGCCTTTAACTTTGCAGGCTCAGGAGCAGATGCTTGCAGTAAGACACTGATGTTCTGGCCATTGCTGCCTGTGATGTCCTGGTCTTAGTTAAAGAGAAATAGACAACATAATAAATTACTTGGAGAGTTGTTAAACCAAAAATTCTGGCCTGTTCACTGATGGAGCGGAGTCAGGCTCTTTATGAGATGTGGGATTTTGATAAACACAAATAAATTTGGTTATGATCCATAAATGGTTCAATTTCATAAATTAAGAGCAGGAATAACATGGGGCAGAAATGTGTAGTGTGCTACCCTCCTGTCCCCAGTTTTCTGACCCACACAGTATTTAACACTCAGGGTTATACCCTTCCCTGTATTAGACACACACATCTTCACTGATAGTTGGTAATAGAGGTCTTGGCCATTTGAATCAAGAGGAGAATTTAGCACTTAAGGCCTTATTGTACAAACAACCCATCTGTTCCATACAGTGCAGAACCACAGTCATATTTTTAAGGTTAAATCACCCCTTTAGAAATTAGACAATCAGTTGCAACTTCTACCCAGCTGTGCTTCAGGCAGTGGCACTATTATCTATTAATTCATCTAGTACTAAAAGACATGTAAATGGATGGAAGGGCCTTCAAAAAAATCAAGCAAATGAGTATCACATCTCTTCTTTTAATTGTAGTGGAAGTACTGCAGCCCAAAGATGTACGTGCTCATTGAGAAAAAAAAGTTGTTTTATTTATCAATGTGTAAAAATTGAGAGATTTTTCACAGATTTCTCTTATTCTGGATATTATTATTACTATTATCTGCAGATACTGGAAAATAAGTGCTTTCCTTTTAAATAAGATCTTCATGACAGACCCTCTAGCCTGAGCCTCTTAGTCCTCCATTTTGTAATGGGAATCTCTTTGGCATATATCTGGAGGATGTTTAAGCTTTTCATGTTTGCCCTTATTGTTCTGGCAGCATCAGGATGCTTTTAAAGGGAAATCCACTTAAATATACACAAATTGAGGATGATGGCTGAAAATTTGCTCTAGAGAAGAGACAAGCATAGATGCAAGCACAGTAAGTCTTCCCTGAGTCCTGCACTGCTGTCCAAGAAAATGATGACATTTATTTTTTTATGCATAAGGTTTGCCATAGGCTCCTTCATTTGGCTAGCGATGTACCCACTTAGGCAAAATCCAAAGCTCAGCCTGAGCATACATATTATCTTATTAGAAGTACATCTGAATTATTTCCTTTTTTATATCAATGGACAGAAATATCTGACTAATACATAATTTTTAAGCCAGTCTAGACAGGAACCACAGCCAGACTCGGGAATCATATGTGTTATGTCCCTCCCAGACAGCCATATGGAGACAGTTTTTGTTGTAAGCTGTGTGTGCTTAGGATGAGGTTCAACTCATAAATGAAACAGATGAATGGAGGGCATGTGACTAGAAAAACATGACTTTTTATTTTTCCTTACCTACTCTTATTTAGGCAGGGTTGCCCTGAGAACATGCAGAGTAAGAGGTTCATCTTTAATAAAGCTTGGGTTCATTCCTCACCAAAACCTATTGGATTTTTTCTTGCTTCCAGAAGTCATTAAAGGCCTGGCAGCTGTTCTTAAACATCCTGTTCTGGAAATCCTTTCTGAATTTTGAGAGTTTCGCAATCAAAAATACTAAAAGAGCTTAACTGAGATTTTTCAATTTTTAAATGACAGTGAATTAGAGGGAAACAGCTCTCTCTCCACACAAGCTGCTCTACTAGCAGCAATTCCACTTCCAGATGTACATTTGTACCCAGCTGTGTTCTCCTACACCCCCTCTCCAAAAGTTTATCATCTCCTCTGGATTTGAGCGTGGCAGCTCTCCAAACAAATTTTAAATGTCCTGGCCTAAAATAAAAGCTTTCCTTAAAAAGAAATGTTAGAAAGGGATCACTTAGTCTGCGCTATTCCACAAATATACCTGTGAAAAGAGTCACATGAAAAGTTGGGTTATCAGAGCTAAGAAGAAGTGGCAATAAGTGACAAAAATGGTGGATGTCACTTTTTGAACTGGATTTGCTGATGAGTGTTTAGTGACATGTAGCCACAGCTAAAAAGACCAAGTGGACAGGGCAAGCCTTGAGAAGTGTATCACAAAGTAATTGTACTTAATTTTTTAAAAGCTGTTGTATTGGAGGACATCTGGAAATCTGTTCAAGTTTCAGAATTGTCACTGTTAATTCCAGACTACCCTTTTATTATAAAATCCTTAGATAATATCTGCCCTTTTCAGACTGTAAAAAAGAGTATTGTACAGAGATGAACAAGCTACACACCACCCTTACTCTGAGTCACAGGAATATGAAGGATCAGACCTAGCTTAGAACTGCATTAACCATGCCAACACAGATTTCAGTCAGCTCCGAGCACTGGCAGCACCAGTTTACATCTTCCTATTAAATACCCCAAATGAAAGACTCAGTCCTCTGCTGAATAATCACAGTACTTGGTGCAGAGTTCATAATTTTGCTAAGATGTGGCTAGCCTTGCCTTAGGAAAAGGCCCATGTTACATTTAACCCTGAAGGAGGCAGAGTAAGATTTCACCCAGATGAGTCCACATAAGTGATACTTCACCCAGACAAGTACCTGTGAGAACTTAACCAAGGAAAGAAAAGGAACTTTTCTTAAAGAAAATGTGTTCTAACATAATTCAGTAGAACTTTACTGGCTAAACATCCTAGAGGTTTAAACGAGGCAGAATAGAGAAAGCACAGGAGTTGGCAGAAAACAGAATAGCATATTTTACATGCTTGAGATTCACCTTGCAAAAGAACTTGTAATTGCAAATGATGATCAGAAATGAGAAGGAGAATGACACATTTTTGAAATCACTGGTTTTGATGCTCTTTACTTTGTTGCATTTTTCAACTATTCAGAAGAGTTTCTAGCAAATCTCTGGTACTTGGTTGTCAAGTAAGTTTAGCTTGGATATGTTTTCATGTTTCCAAATTAAAATTTTAAAAATCTGTCTTTTCTTCCAGAACAACTCAAAACTTTTTCCATATTACAAGTTTTAGCCATGTCTGAATGATAAAGTCCTTACATTCCAGTATTGCTATTAGTACATTGATAGGTAAAAAAAACATACCTACTTCCTAACACAGAGTGATGACTTCTGTATGTGCAAAAGCACAAATGGGGTGAGCTCCAATCCAAAATGTTAACAGCCACTTAAAAAGACACAACAGTTGCAGTGACCTCGAAACACATGTGGCAAAACTCCTACTCAAAGAGTACCTTTGGCTATTTTCTGAAACACAGGGGCACATTTAAGAATTAGAAGGTGGAGCTGTGCTTTGCAGGAATTCCTGTATTCCTTCAAGAAGAGAATAATGGGCATAAATTCGACTGCAGGTTGTTGACACAGCAGAAATCTAGGCTGGGATGTGGCAAAAGCAGTCTTAAAATTGTTCTATAAAATGAAAAATTACAAGTCTAAATGCAAGCATTTTGCAGAAATGCATCCTGTTCAAAGCCTTCTGCTGGCGCATAGACTCTGCTCAGCTGGAGGCTTGCCAGCTGCCTCCAGCAGCAGATGCTGAAGAGCCTTGTTTTTCAGGCTCTATTGCTCTAGGGCTGTGTCACCATGTGCACGGCTCTGGGCCTCCAGGGCTCCCAGGTCATCTGCTTCCCATCATGGAGTCTGGAAATCAGATCCTGGATCTGAAATCCATGTGTGAAGGACAGGCTTCTCTTCCCACTCCTTAGCAGGAAGCATCTGCATTAAGATTCACTTCGAGATTTCTTCTTGGGTTTAAGTCATTGTTTCAGAATCACCAACACATCTGAAAAACTCAATTTGCTTATAGTAAATAGATACTTGCACCAGATTGAGTTCCCAAACCAGATTTTTAAAAGGACATTCTAGCCTTTCTCCCACTTCAATGCAGGACTAAACATTTCTTACTGATGTTTGCTTTGGGCAGATGTGGCTGACCTTGCTGCCCATAGTAAAGCCAAGGAAAGGACCTGGGCAGTGACTTCTGTGGGGAGCAGTTTTGCAGCACAGCAGCAGCGGGTATGTACTCTTTCCTGTGGACCATTCACTTCTTCAGGTCTATCCCACCACTGCAGAGCCAGGATGAGCTACACCTCATCCACACAACTTCATACCTCTGTCAGGAAAGACTGAAACAGCCACCTCATAGTGCCATGAAAGCTGTGTGGCAGAAAGTCTGCAATATGGATTTAAGTTTGTAAGGAAGATAATCCATTCTTAATTTTGTAAGTAATAAGTACTAAGCAATAATTAGCTAATTAAAAAAATCACAAGGGTGAGGGAAACACGGAAGAGGGAAGCACATTATAAAATATGAAGTGCTGAATTATATTTTAATAATCAGTGAATATTGCATGTCTGTTTCTTAATAAACCAGGACGAACTTACATATGGATTTCATTAACGTGCTGTAAAACTTGGCATATTATAAGACATTGTTTACAGAGAAAAAGCAGCCTTAATATCTCTCCCAATCTGTCACTAACAAAAGAGATTAAATCACTAAACAAAGATCTTGCTAGGGGAGCTTTGCTGGCTATCTAACCAACAACATTCATGACTGCCTCGCATCTGAATATTTTGAGGCATTTTTTGTGAGACAAATACTACACATTTGGAAGTGAAAATAAGAAAAACACGTCTGTTAACAGTTTTCATAAGCTCTTATTTCAGAATACACAATGAAAATTTATCATATATCATGAGAAAAAATCACAGATTGACATGGATATTTTGGGAAACTAGCAAAAAGCAGAAGCATGACTAGATAAAGTCATACCAGTCATATGTATTTACTTTAATTGTGTCAAACCTTCCATCAAGTTAGTAATAAGCATGCAGGTCATTAAACAGCTTAATTGAATTTGAGTGACATCTGCTTTGAACAATTAGATGGCACAGCATATTTTCATAATGAAAGAATTTCCTTAATTTTCATCTTCTTTCACTGAAGGGTTATTAAGTAGTTCAGCCATTAAAGTGCTTATTTATTAGTGAAGCCCAGATGGCCAACCACTATAAGTGTAAATAATAGCTGAGCCATGTCAGACCTTAATTAAGAGATTGCAAATTAGAGGAACATCATTCAGATCACAGGGGTTAACACTACATTTTGCTGCTATTAAAATTCCATAATGGTTTGTGCAGAGAAAAAAAACCCCACACCCTAAATATGACTCATCCAGAATGCAATCTAAGGTAAGGAAAGGTAAGGAAAATGTGTGATTTCCCTGGTGTGACCCCTGTACCAAAGCTCTGTCGTTGATTCTGTTGAACTTGCAACCCCTGAATAGTCTTTCCTTCATGTATTTGCAAGGTGCTATTACTCCTGTATTTCACAAGACCTCGATGGGAACTGAGGGTATTCAGAAGCTGAAGGGTTAGGTGAGAAGTCTGTCATACACATTTAGTTATAAATCTGTCTTGTTTTCTCACTCTGAAAGGAAATGAGCATGTAATAGCAACACTTTTTTTTTTTTTT
>VZDJ01004378.1:3347649-3465775 GCA_008694505.1 Cyanoderma ruficeps
TTTTTTTTTTTTTTGGTAAATGTAACAAGTAGCTAAGGATTTCAACACAGTGTGAGGCAGATATCTTTCTTCTCTGAGTCAACTGGTAAATTTAACATGTACCAGCTCCTGTGGGATTGTTTTCTTGGGTGGACATAAAAGTAGAGACCCATGAGCCCTCCCAGGTCCCATTTTAGCAGTTGTTCTGTCACAAAATATCTTCTTTACACAGGATGAAGAAAGGAGTTCTGATTTAGACTCTAATGGATTTGAATTTTCTGATGATCCACAGGTACCACTCTGGCCAGTTTTCTGCCTGCTTTGCACAAAGCTTCTGGAAAAGACCTCAAAAGACCAAATGTATTGACAAAGGATCATGGCAAATTTAAGCTCTTTATAAATATAGATTTATGGTTCCCACGACATGTTTTTTACAGCAGCTGGGTTTTACTGTGGCTCAGCCTCTGTTTTCATTGTTTCTAACCTGGGCAATACTATCACAGCTTAAATAGCAAAAGCAAGTTTTATTTGATGTTTACAGTTCCCAATTAAATTCACCTCTCAGAACCACAACAAAAACATAATTCTAAACCAAGAAGAGAACTGTTGCAAGCCAGGCATTCAATTCTGCTATTTAAATAACTGTAGATACTAATTAGATCCATTGTCCAGGTCAGTGCTCAAACGCTGACAATCAATTTAAGCTTAATGTTGCACATAACTCTTCCCAGTGTAAGGACTGTGAAAAATCCATAACATACTTCATTCCTCCTTTAAACATTTAGGAGTTTTCTGGATACTGCCATCAACAAAACAACTAGAAAACCCCAACTTTTTGTTGAATGCAGTCATGGCACAAGCCCACGATTCCTTTTACCCCCTCAGCGCTGGATCCTTAGTCTATGCAGTGCCACAGGGAATTATTTATTTGGCAATGCACAAAGGGGTGACATCATTCTAAAGTTCACCTCATTCTTTCTGGCTTTCACTCTTTCCAGTCCCAAAGGCCACAAGCAATGAAAATTGCATTCCTGACAAGGTTGGTGCTACCCACTGCAACCACTCCACCTCACTGCGGGAGGCACTAAATCAATACAGCCGTGATTTTAGGCCATCAGTTGGAACTGTCAACATTTTGCTCCTGTGGATTGAAAAAGCTGCTGGTTACACAGCCTTTCTAGCATAAAATAGGAGGTGATAGTCACACTGGATCCATTAAGGATGAGAAAAGCAAACGGATCATGAACAGACTGGCTGGTGAACAGGTAAAAGATGCAGTCACTACACTGCCAATGCTGTGAAATCAATAAGTGTGTTTTGCTTTTAATTTCAGGAAGACTGTGATTTCACCAAAAGCTTCCCCCTGCTTAATTCCTGATGGGTTCTACACCTACAGTTAATTGCTTAGCATTTCCTACTTCCAGGCTATTCCTGACTAATTAGAAATATGAACTCTCTGGCACAGTATACCCCTAAACCATTAAACCACATCAAAGGACATTATTCATCAGTGCTGTTTCCTATACTCTTCCTCAGCTCTTGTCAGATGAGAGACATTTTCCTAATGTTCAATCTGAACTTGTTCATTCTCTTTCCCCACATCCTTTTGCTGGTCCCCAAAGGGAGGAGTTCAACAGCTGTGCCCTCCTGAGAAAGCTGTAGACTCTGATTAGGCACCTTCAGCCTTCTCTTCTCCGAACTGAACCAACTAAGTGACCACAGCTGCTCCTTGTAAGTCTCAGCATATTTCAATATAGTTTAAAATTGAGTCTTATCATGAAAAGGAAGATAATAATCTTAATGAGATTTTACTCTCTTTTTTTCTTCAGACTATAGTGTATTAATTCTATAGTTAATAAACTAAATGGATATCCACCTATTCAATCTTACTTTAAAAGTCTGGCTTTGTAATATAATATGGGTCTGGCTTCTAATATCAATAACTATTCTCACTATTTTGTCCTTGCTAATGGGTTATCTTTCACAGACCAGCACTGCAAGCTGTGTGTATATTTATATATTTGCACACTGTCTTCAACTGTGGGCCAGTGTGCAATTTGAAAGAATCTGGGGCATCATAATCAGTCTCAGTAAGGTTATGCCCGTTATTGTGACTGAAAAATTATACTCCAGAGTATGAAGTGAAACCCAGAAAAAGAGTGCCAACAACAACCAAAGTGTAATTGCAGGTTTTAAAATATTTGATGAATAAAAAAAGGAAAAGGAAACACAGGACAGTGCATCCAGAATCCAATGTTATTATTTCTGCCAGGTTTATTTCTCATATTCCAGGAATAATTTGATAATGACTGTGATCTGAATTCCTATTCCATTTTTATAAAGATCCATCAGGAAGGAAAGGAAAGACTGAGAATGGTAGATGTCAACAATGCCAGGTGGAGATCTGAAGTGCTCTGTACTCTGTGCTCTGCCTGGTAGCCAGTTGTCACGGAAATGAGCATAGACAGTAACTTGTGAATGGCTCTGGCTGAGATGGTAATTTCCCTCCCAGAGCCCTCACAGTGCTGTGCTTTGTATTGGGAGCTAGAAAGGTGTGGATGACACCCCAGTTTCTGGCTACTGCTGAGCAGTGCTGGCACAGTATCCCTGCTCTCACTCCAACATTCCACCTCTCCACCGGGAGGCTGGGGGTGGGCAAAGTCTTGAGGGGGGACAAAATCAGGACTGCTGACCCAAACTGACCAAAAGGATATTTCATACCTTATGATAAATATAAAAGCTAAGAGAAAGGAGGATTTTTTATTTACAGTGTTTGCCTTCTAGAGTAACTACTACGGGTGCTGAAACCTTTCTTCCCAGGAAGAGGCCAGACGTTGTCTGCTGCTGGGAAGTAGAGAATAAAATCTTTTGATTTTCCTTTTGCTTAGACATCTACAATCTTCACCTTTTCTTTTGTAAATTACTGTTTTCTCAAACCACTTTTTTTTTCCATCTTATTTTCTCTCTCTGTCCTGCTGAGGAGGGGAATGATAGAGCAGCTTAGTGGGCACCTGGTGTCCAGGCTGGGTAAACCCACCACAACCTGTTAGCACAGCACCGTCTTGTTATTGTTCCCACAATAGTCAGTTTCCTTCTGACAGCTTTGTGTACATGTGTATATTTTACCAATTGATAGAGTGAGTATTGCTAAAGGCAAAGACATGCTTCTTAATAGAAATACTTTCAGAACCAAAAGAAATATATTAATGGAAGTAAAAATTCTGGGCTCTTCAGTAGGTTTTATAGAGCAATGTTAACAGCCTGTTCTACAATTGTGGGCCTGCAAAATACATGGGATGTGAACAACTTACAATATACTGATTTCTAACCAAGGTCAAACATAAACTTCTTCATCCAGTTTTAAAATCCAAATGTCTTACTCCTTCTGCCCACACTGCACTAGAAGGGGACCATTTTGATTTCTGGGATGAGAAGGGCCTGGCCTGGGCCTGGCCATTAAAAAACCTTTACAAATTCACTGGATAACAATAGAGAAGTTTATTATTGTAAAAATCATTTCTATTTTTAAAAAATCTATTCTAATGTTTCTTGTCATTTCATACGTATAATCCTAGGACAAGGGAAGAAGGGTACTTTGATCTATGTTCATAATACATTTATTATTTTTACTGCTATTGTACCCAGGGGTCTCAATTAGTATCGATATTCCTAAATACCAGTTAAGCAAATGCAAGCAAAAAATATTCTCTAAATCACTTTTCCTCTTTGGTAAACCCACTAATTTTCTTCTTAGGCCACACCTCTTCCAGAGAATGCATAATCAGTTATGATGCTTCACACATTTTCTTGCAAGCACCTCACATATTAAAATTCATGAAAATAAACTCTAAAGCTTTATCCTGCAGGAAAGTGGTGGTTTGAGGGCTTTGGGGTCTTTTTTTGTAATGAAAAGATTTCTCTCTCTGTATGCTAATCTTACACTGTTCTCAAAGCCTTGGATATCAAATTCTTTTTGAGGACTGACCCAGCATCTGCAGTTCTTGTAGTACTTGCATTCTGACACTATTATGCTGTCTAAATGATGATTATGAAACAGATGCTTCTTTTATCTTCTTTTTATTGAAAGACTGTATAAGCCCTCCAATCAGAAAAGAGAAGTGTAGAAGAAGTTCGGTTTTTCCTGGGGAAAAATTTCCTTGATGAGCTGTTTCTAGTGTGTTTCTTAAAGACTGTCATTATATTTGTAAATGAACTTACAACCTAGATGTCTGAGTACAATTCACAAATTACACACTAAACACAGTAAATACTGTACAAATGTATCAGGGAGTGCAATTTACCACTGCAATCCAATTAAATGGGCTGATTTTCCCTTTAGCACTTAAGGAATCAGTACAAGATTGGTCCTCTATGACTTGCAGCAATACCTTATCTTTTGCAGGGGAGGGAGCTATTCCCTACAAATTTTAGGATGTAGAGCTGTAAAATCAGTGTGCTAAGGAGAAATATGCAGCAAGTGCAGCTATGCTGGATAGGCAAGGGGTGCCTGGGAAACATTTTGTGCTGTCTCCAGCATTAAAACAGATAAATGAGATGATAATAACAGAGGAAATTGTCTTTCCTGCAGACCTTCACCTTAGCAATATGTTCCAACCACTTGCTTTGCCCTATAACCCCACCTCATCTAGGGAGGAAGGAAGATCTAGCTGAGGTTTCAGGTCTGCTTATAGGTAAAGATGTCTGCACACATTTGATGACATTAACACCAAACTCTTTTTTCTGTCCATATAAACAAAATATAACATTAAAACATGATATAAATCTTCTACCAAATCTTGGCTATTTGTTGGCATCTGGCAGATTCCCATCCCAGGTTTGTGCCTTCTCAGGTGGTATGGCCCCAAAGGGAAACTGCACTAAGGGGCCCTTAAACTATGAGTTGGAAAGTCACAAAGGGCTGAAGGAGAATCTGTCTGTGTATGGTAAATTCTTCATCTGCAGTATCAGTCGCACTCAACTCTTTGGGCACACATCAGGTGTCTCCTGCAGGGCAGGCAGCCAATGCCTTCTGTGCAAGTCAGAATGCAGCACCCCTGGTGCTCTGGTTGTGCTCTGTGGGTACACCAGCCTGTGAGGTACATGTGTGAACAATATCTGATAAAAATGGATTCCTGGCTTGTCCATATATAGCCCCAAAATTGTATTTAAAATCGGAGAAGTATGCGTTTAAAAAAAAAAAAAAGGAAATATTAATAGTGACAGCTGGAATTATCTCTGCATCTGCTCATTTAGTTCCCAATTCAAATTTCCATGCAGGCTCTATTTATGCTGCATAACAGTTAACACTGTAAATTGATGCAATTTCAACACAGCCTAAACCACACAGATAAAACATATACAGAAACATATTCACTACATTAACAAGCAACATCAGTCAATCACCTGCAACACAAATTGAAAATCACAATAGGATAGATTGTATCAGCTAAACACTTTCTGAAAAGCCCTGATCACCCTCTGGATGGGAGGCAGGGGAATTGAAAATAACTTCTTGGCATTTATAACATCGTCTCAACCTTGCCTTGCCTTCCTAAGGTTGTGTCCATTAGTATAACATGTACACAGGGAACTGACTATTCCTTCACACTTGCTTCTTTCTACAAAAGGTCAAGAAAGGACTCAAATGTGACTCAAGCTCATAGAACCACTGCAATTTCAAGTTAGGCAGACACTGTTGAAACTGGCAGGCCTAAAATGGAACTTCTCTGTTCTCATTTTTCCTTTGTAATGTTACAGCAATTTTACAGGGGTTTTTGTTGTTTTTGCTTGTGGAGGGGGCTTTGTTCTTGTAGAGGGTTGTTTTTATTTGTTTGGGTTTGGTTGGTTGGTTTTGGTTTTTTTAATAAATTAATCTTTTTTTTTAAATTTTCCCTTTAGGTTCCAAAGGGAAAATGAGTGCCAGAAGCCCACCAGTTTATTTCAGCAAGCCAAATTGGACACAAATTGGAGGAAAATAATTGTGATAAAGAACAGATTCACTTTCACACTGACTGATGGTTGTTATGGAACACACAGAAAGAACAAGTTCTACAGTAACAGTCATAATTTTGAATGGCATCCTTCTCCTCTCTGTTGTTTTTCTCTCTTGGGCAATTGTACTTATACATGTTAAAACGCTTTTTATTTCTATCCAAATTCTCCACCTGCAAAAACAGCTACAAACGCCAGTAGAAATTGCCTACAGAATCCTCTTTAAAGTTCAAATTGTATTTAATTTGTATCTATATAGAACAACATTGTTGAAGGGAAATACGAAAATTATGCTTGTTACTACACAGGGTGCAGAAATAGCCATCCCTTGCTTCTGTATTGGATTCTAATCTTTTTCACCACCTAATAATAGTCATTACCTATACAAATAATTTTGCTGTAACCTTACATTTTAAGGCCATTACTGAGAAAAAAAAATCCCTTATATTTTCTATTATAAAATTTACATTTTATACTATAAAATATACCATTGTTGGTAGAGTATTTTTCTGCAAGTATTGTTGTAATTCACTCAGTTTCATGATTAATATACTTTAACAAATTCTTCTGCATTTCACTTTTGCATTGGAGTTTCTCTTGGCTCAGAAAAAGGAGCTTCAGGGCTTCAAAGACATGGATCCTTTTTGCTTGTTATTCATATGAAGCTTTATTTGTTCTCTTCTGTCAATTGAAGCAAAAACAGCAATAGAATAAATAATCATTGTATACACCAGGATGAGGGTTCCACAAGATTGATTAGTAACTAAATATCATTGCAAAACCTGATCCTTTTGGCTAAACTTGAACATCTTGGCTCTGATTTCCCTCATGGTTATTTGCGCCAGTAAAAAAAGGAAAAATAGCCTGGAGACAGTGGAACAAACAAGTGTCAGATCAAGTGTCTGATCAGTCAAATACTTTCCTTTTTGTATGACTTATCTGGGTCTGGGAAATGCCCATTTAGAGTGACAGGGTGAGTCCTGAGTTCAAGCTAGAAACAAATACCTGAATCTTTGAATGGATCCTCAGGAGAACACCAGGAGCTCAGCAGACCTCCATCGTTCCCAGGGTTTCAGGACTGCCGGGATTGCAGCTCCCCATTTCAGAGCACAGCTCACAAGGCTTCTCATATGCTCCATCCCAAATAATTTCTCTTTCCCATGCACATTAAGATTTCTATTGCTAGTACTGCTCAAAAATGTCTTCCTCCTCCCAGTGGATGGATAGGCAGTGAACTGCTCAGCCACTGCTCAGTCACCAGCAGCTTCTATGGCACAGGTGTTGCCCTTGGTGCTCGAGTTCACTTCACAGTGAGTAGGGAATGGAACATGCAGGAATGCCCTGGGGAACAGAGATGGGGGCTATGTTCACTTGCTTCCCAGAAAATTCCTAGCCCTAGGATGCCAAGTAGGCTGAACGACTCCAAGCTGGGAACTCAAGGTAGGTTGTTATTTCCCCATGGAAGCCACTAGTCTCTAACCTGTAATTCAAAAGATGAGTGTCTAAGCCCTCATTTCTGGAACCACTCTTTCTTCCTTTGTGTTCCTGAAATTCCCACATTCCTGACTACAGAAAGGAAGAAAAAAGCTGCACTTATATGGAAATGGTCATCTTCTGGCGAAGAACCTTAACCATTAGAGTACAATTGCAAAATTATCTGCTACTACTACAGCATCATCAACTTCCATTGGTTTGGACGAGTCATTTAATGCATCCTGTCAACTTCAGAGCTATTAAAATCTCTTGTCCCTTCATTAATTATTTCTCTTTGCTGCTTCATTTCTTCAGCCATCCATTATAGCCACCTCATCATTCACACTGCATGCTTCTCACTCATCTCTCAAATATCTGTTGTTGTCTTCTGTTAGTTACAGCTATGAATTGCTATGCTGCAGCAAATTTCAATAGTTCACTTGATACCTCATTGTTAAACACTTAAGTTGCAGCTCATCAGTTTAATTTTTATGCTGCTACAGCAGGATTGCTGAGTTTTCAATGACAGTAACAGTAGCATCCTTAGAAGATTTTCAGAGATGGTTATTGCTAATGGTACTCAAACTTCATCAGTTTTGCAATGAAGTGAGCATATTTCTTTTGAACTGACAACACACATGAAACATTTCTCTTGTTAAAGCATATGACGGCAGACGTGCCTAAAACCTCTCACTCTAATTCTGACTAAGGTGCTGTGGTATTTGAAAAGCCCTTGTGGATTAATTGGTCTGATCCCAGGGAAAGAGAAGAACACATTACTCCTCCCTTCACATTTTACTAGTATTTTTATGTCACACTTCCTTTCCTTAGTTCTCTTTTCAGTCATGACAAAATCATGATTTCAGGCAAAAAATTCAACAGCATAACCACTGCAAGTAGAAGCATCTTCCAGGAGCCCTCAAACATCCTTGATTGCGTGTCAAGAGAGAGGTGTCTCTTTTCAACTTCTTGTAGTCTCAGGGAAAAAAAAAAAAACAAACAGGTAGGATGGAAAGAAAGACTTTTCTGCAGGTGTATTCCATTCTGTTCCAATTGTTCTCTGTTATGATCTGACTAGTGAGAAATGCCTCTACCCAAATTAAGGTGCAAATGAGACCATATGGTGAAGTCAATCATACAAAATCTATTTAACAATAAAATGTGATGGGGAGAGAGAGAGAAATAGAAAGGGATGTGGGAGGAGAGGAGAGAAAGAGAGCTATCAAGCAAAAGATAGTCAGGACCTGTGGATCCAACAGTGTCTCGTTGATTCTTCTTTACCCTGGGCTTCTTGGTATTGGGGATCCAGAGGTCATTCAACACTTTTTGCTATTTATGTATTTAAGCAAACAAAGGAATTAATGCTCATTGGTTACACAGTTCTCTTATTATATTGGCTAAATTATTCCCTCACTTCTAATGCTAAACATGTTCAGTCCCATGTTCAGTGTTTCTCTTCTCTTGAGTTGGTGGGTGGTGAGTCAGTGGGTTCCTGGAGTCAGTGGGTTGTAAATCGGTGGTCACAAGCTCCCCCCACCAGAATTACCTTTTACCCAGTCCGGGCTAATTTCAGCACAATTACTGAGTTGGGTTTCCTTGTCCCATAAATTCTGCCATTATCTGCCACACATTCCTCTCCCCCAGCTTTGTTAACCAGCTTGGTGTGAGATAACACCCGGGCAACTTTACATTTTCTCAAGCTCCTGTCATGGTGGCTTAACTTACAGTGCCTGTTTCAGGTGTGCATGGAGGCATACTCAGGGGGGCTTCAGTGATCTTTGGTATTCACGGGTGCCATCTGTCCCATAGATTGGGGTGATCTTGGTTTAACAGTGACATGTACCAGCAGTTGCTTCTTTACACAGCTTGCCACAGTGGGAATTTTTGCTTGGATGTGTGTGGATTGTCGAGGCTGGGAGTGTCCCAAGTTCAGGGACAGAAAGATGAGGCCACCAGCAGCAGTTCAAGGGAACAACTTTTTAATTCAAAAATTTGACTCCATTTATATACATTTGTACAAAGGTCAAGAGATTGGCTACTTCAGATTGCTACCTCTCTAACCTGGATGGTGAACATCATCATCAATCATTTCTTCTCTCAGAGGAGAAGTATGTAAACATTCTAAAAATACACATTGTATAGATGAAGCTGCATGAGAATCTGCAGCAACAAAGACAGAAGGCAGAAAATTCAGGGCGACAGATGTGTTACCCAGGACAGACTGTGCTAGGTAGACCTCACCAGACCAGAGTCAGCACCATCCTGCCACTCCATTCTGTGCTTATCCCATGGAAAACTCCTGCATCCTAAACAATGTTTGAGACAGGTAACTGTGGTCTTGAAGTTCTTACACTCTCCTGTCTCAGTCATTACTTTTAAGCAAACTAGAACAGACTCCCTTAACACCTCAATCTAAATCAAATATTCTGGTTTTTGAGGCTGTTCCCATAGAAGCTGGGAGATCTTTGCTGGAGAATTTTATGAACATGCCTCACAAGTATCTGCTGGAGACAGTTGATACTTAACCCAGAAAATTGCTGGAGAATGAAGTTTGTTTGAAAATCTTTCTCCAATCCTCAGATCTAGAGAAGAGGATACTACAGTGATACCCCACCACAGCAGTTTAAGACAAGAGTGCTGTCACTTACACTGTCTAGGTATTAAGATTTCAGATATAGCAATATTCTGGTATCAGGAGACAAAAAAGAGCTGCTCCTTCACTTGTTATGATTATATGTGGCAGGGGAATTTGGCAAGAAAAACTAGGAATTTGGGTGTCTCAGTTATACAGAACCACACACCATCACCCAGGAGTGACATAACATGTCACAGCAGAAATACAATAGACATATTTCTGAAGAGGCAATGCAGCATTCATAATTTTGTGTGTGTTTGTGTGGGGTAAGCAGCCTCCTTAAAAAAGAAAGCACTGGGGAACTTGCTAATGAAATGACATTACCATTCCTAAAAGTCCTGCCTCTCTGAGCTGGGTTATCCGACTTGACAGTGACTCTCTAAGGTAACAAATTACTGCAGACCCTGCACAGTTGGCACAAGGATTTATCACCAAATATAATTTTAGAAATTTGCTGTGAAGCACATAAGTAAAAAAGCACAAGTGGTGTGAAAAATATGAGTTCAAATATAATCAGTAATAGCTTCAGCTGAAACACTTCCTTACATGAAGGTACAATATATTTGCCCTCTGGCTCTTCTGTGAATACACAATTAAAATAATAGAATTCTTGTATTAATAAGCATAGATAATTTTCTTAATTGTTGTCTACTTGCTGATAATCTATCAAGCTGTTAGTCCATGTCAGTCTGATATAATAGGCATTCCAGAACAAGTGGATAGAAATACATCAAAAGTGGTAATCAGAAACAATAATGTGTTAGATTGAAAGTGTAGTCACTTATTTTACAGGCTGGTCCATAAAATATTAGCAAGGCTCCCCTTATTTTATCCAAGATACTGTTTCACAGGAGTACTGTAGGAGATGTTAGCATTCAGACTTTCAAACACCTCTTGCTGCAGCCAAGGTCTTGCTGCTTCTCCTTGGTGCTGAATGCCATGGCCCCTCCTCTCTCCTTCACTTTATGAATACCAATCATTTAGATCCAAGAAAAAGATCTTTAGCAGCATATATGGCTGAGATCAAGAGGCATTTTTCTCAGAAGAGCAAAGACCTTATATCTGAGGGATCACAAGCCATTTCAGTGTGTGCTCACTGTACGAAGCAGGTGCAGGGTTAGAGGAGTTACTGCTAATGGAGCCTTTGCAGCTCCAGCAGGGCACGTGGAGCAGCCCACACACGTGTGCTGCAGTGCTCACTAGCACCACCTCCTCCGATTTCCCCTGCAGTCCTTCCTCCTCTGTCTGGTGACTAACAATTGGTATCACACAGAGAAACTTCCTGACAGTGTATGTCAGGGGCAGGATACCCAAGACAGCACGTGTGTGTGTTTGTGTTTGTGTGNGTGTGTGTGTGAGGGGAGAACGCCAAACATCCAAATACCAAATACAGCTCTGTCACAAGCCTACAGTGCCTCGAGGTCCTGCCCTTACACCTTCAAGAGACAAGGACACAGCTTGTTGCTTGCAGAGAGAAAAAACAGCTCCAGCAGAGTAAGATTTCAGGGAAACAATAAAAGGGAACCTCCTCTTTCTTTGCCCTGTTGCAATACATATCAAGCTTCTGCTTGAGAACTTCCAAGTGAAACAGGTGTCAACATTTCATAGTGATCAAAACAATAGGTAATTTCCCTAATGCTCTATCCAGAAACCTTTCAAGAAAATTATCTAAAAATTCAGCAAATAATTCCACTCTATTTTGTCAGTTTCTAGAAAATAGAAAAATTCTGAAGTTAATTTTGAAGGAAGCATCAGTTACAATGGTCATTACCTGTTCAGTCCCTCAAGAAGTTCAGCATTGTTTGTTTTTCATGGGATTCTTAAATAAATAATATATCCAATCTATAATATTTCCTTTCAGCAGACAGAGGAAATGGTTGGTGTTTCTAAAACTGTTCTCCAGCTGTCTAGTTCACCGTTCATTTGAATGAACTGCATGCAGTGCAAGAACTGTGTGCTTGGAAGTGCATACAGGTCCAAATAGCACTGGAACATTGTGTGTCTGATACTTTGTAGGTGTTTGGTGTCAACCCATGGGCCTAGAAATATCAAGAAAATTAGCAGACCAGAAATAGTGATCCTCTTGTAAATGAGAAAATAGTGGCAGGTTGAAGAACTTACTCAAGGGCACACTAAACAAGCTCTCAGAGCCATCTTACTGAGCTTCTATTTCCCAAGATGTTATATGTAAGAGCATCCTTCCTCTTCCAGCTGTCTGAAAAATGGGAGGTAACTGTCTCTGCTGGGTAATTATGTGTCAGAGTAAAGGAATTTGAAATGTGACACCCTTCAAGGTTCTTTTCCTTTCCTATGCTGTAAATACAAAATCTCTAGGTGAGATCATTACTGAACACAGGACAGGGTATTACCATTATGCTGATGATGCAAGATCTTTTCCTGGCCTTGTAGCTGCAGGGCCTGGTCCATGGGAAAATTTTGAAAGACAGGTAACTGAACACATCAGGAGTTATTAGTGCCCAGATCTGAGAAGATAGATCTGTGTTCTTGGTGGAGGTCACATGTCTCAAGAGGGTACTGAGAAGTCTGCAGCCTACTGCCACACTGCACACACTGACACAGCCATTGTTATTATTTTATTCAGCTGCATCATTCCAAGACCCCATCACAGGGCTCTCAACAGGGCAGCTGCCATCATTGCAGCTGTACATTTTCTCAATGTGATGGGCTATTGTGACACATTATGTCCACCAGCAATTCTTTTTTTCATCAGCTGCTGCTTATTCCTAAATCTTTCATCAGACTGTACTTTAGCTATATTTAAAAGATACTCACTGAGCTCTAAACTGGTGTGACTCTGTGCTCATACACCACCCACTGCTGAAAGTTTCTACCACTGAAATGAAGTCAGCTGGATAGCTTAATTCTGTTATGACAGCCCTCCTGAATAAAATTCCTTCTTCATCACATCTGTTCCCATTACCCATTCCCAGTGTTATGAATTTAGACTGAAAATATGCCTCTATTTTCTTGGTTTTAACACTAACACAGAGCACAAAATAGAAAGTGTGACATATACTTTAATAAGTGTATGACAGAACATGTGTTTGTGTGAAACAGTGCATGTGCAGATCTGCACTTACAACATACAGGTTATAAAAATGTAATTAATATTAAATTGGAATGCACAATATGTAAAGAAATCTATTTCAGGATATCAGTGTTTTGCATTTTTATATTCCCATAATAATTTTATAAGCACACTATGAAATACTGTGTAATTTTTCTATTTTCCTCTTCCATGTGCATTCGAAATGCCGTTGAAGACTACAGACTCTTGCACTCTACAGATGTTACAGAACATGCAAGTATTTTATTGTACAATGCACATACTGTAACTTGTGCCCCACAGGGTATTCCCTCATTTAAAAGGGCTTGATGCAGATGTTTAGATTTAATTTGATTTTATTTATTTTTGATAGTGTAGCAGGAAGGCTAGTGTGCAGGGGATAATCTTGATGGATTTGCTATGACAGATTTGGTGCTTATAAAATCTTCTACCCTATAGAAATTGGTTTTCCTGCAATAATGGCTCATGGGAAACTGGGATCACTTCCATTAGCAACGATGCATTGGTAACATTACTGTGTTCAGATGTGGAGAACTCAGCTTAAGATTTTTACAGCGAACATAGAGAAAGGAGGGTGTTTTCTTGGATGGACTCAGAGCAGCTGCTGTGCATTACTTTCCAGCACAAAGATACCTGCAATATTTATATTTTTCCTTCCATTTTGCCAGCCTTCCTTTGGAGCTGCTCAGTCAACACCCTGTATTTTTCAGGGAATAAAGCTACTCCCATCACCAAGAACCCTCCAGGGCCCTCTGACAAGAAACCCCTTCCCCCACACATGGCCTCTGAGTCTCACATCTGTCTGTCTGAAGTCATTAATCCAAAGACTTCTATGGAGGCGGGATTCTCACGCTAACAAGCTGGCAGCTTGGGTTGTGCTCTGTTTTCTGGCTCTGGCTAAACCCTTCCTTGCAAGACGTTAGAAAGAGCAGCCCTTCATTTTAAGCAATGTTCCAGCGAGTGACTTGAGCTGAACGATGAGTGCTTTTCAGACAGGTCAGCCTGAAAACAGAAGGATCTTCACAAACATAATGGCCCAGCCCTTTCCTAGTTAAAATATTAATTAAATACATTTTGAAAATCCTTCAGATAAACCACTACTGTTATTCCTTACCTTTATAGTGTGGGAGGGGATGTGGCAGAAGCCTTACCTCACAGCAACATGCAATTCAACTAGGCTCATATATGATACATCTGTTCCACATGAAATGCATATGTTTCACTCTACAGGAAGCTAGCATTTTGCCAGCACCCAAATGAAATACGGTTTCACAATGGATGCTAAGAAAAAAAGAAAGCATTACCAAAAAAAGATGATCTTCATTTCACAATTAGATTTAATAAACCTTAAATTTCATTCTAGAACTAAAGGTAGAGAGAAAAAATAATTGCCATTAGCTTTCTTTCAAACCATCATCATTTGAAAGGGGATTCAAGATTATTTTATTTGGAAATTTGAATTACTATTTTTTAAAACAATTAAAATAACCTCTTCCAGCCAATAATATATTTTTCTTCTAGAAAACATATGGCTTTCTCTGCTGTCCAGGCTTCCATGGAATTAAGTTCTTTGGGAGGTCAATAACACATTTCTAAAGCTCTTTATAGTGATCAGACTGGATCCTTGACCTTTTTTTTCTGGTCTCCTTGTGCTATGAACTACACATATTAAAAAGCCGCTAAAACAAGGCAAGTCAGTTTTCCTTGATTTAAGAAAGTTGCTTATTGCCAAACATCATCTAACATGGCTCTGTGACACCCTCAGGAGGAAAGAGGGCTGCAGATGACAGTGCAGAGCACTATTTCTGTGAGTATTCCTGAACCTCAAAGCAGTTTTTTGAAGCTTTAGAGCCAAAGTAGCTAAAAGAAAATTTACTTTAACTCTCTGTATCTTTGCTGGCCTAGTGAGCAAGAACAGCCACAGCCAAAAATGTGTTCCACTGTACAAGTAATTTACTTACAACTCAAGTGAAGACATTTCTGCTACGGGAAATGACCATGCTCTCAGTGTCAAGATGTTTTCAGTCCTGTAAAAAGTATCCTAGAATTTATTACTGGGCACAGATAACAAGTGCCTCCTAATGATATTTTATTTGACAGACATGTTCTGGTACCAAAGGTCATTGTTTAAATCAGGGTATTCACTGCGGATTTTAAGAGAAGAATATACTAACTCATGCAGCAAACTGAGGTTTACACCTATTCAGAGATAAGTGCTGATGTTATTTAGTAGAAAAAGCACAGCCTAATTTAACATCACCACAGGCAGCTTTTACCAACACCCTCAGATGCCTTCTGTGGTCCTGGACACCTGTGATTCATAAGACCAGTGACAAAAGAGCTGGCATCCCTGACTGCTTCTCCTTAATGACCTGCTGACATTACCAGTGACTTTATACTATGTCCTCATTAATAGATGCTGGCAAATTGAAACAATGCTATAGAAGGCAAGGATTTCAGCCTTCAAAAAAATACAGAATTTTTGCTAATACAGAAGATCTACAAGAAGTTGCAGAAATATTTCTCACAATGTCATAACATAAAAATGCACAAAAAGTAACCTACCAGCTGCTGAGATGCAGTTAGCTGATCTCTTTATTTCCTGTCATCCTTCAGAAGCTATCAATTCATCATGGGATACAAAAGTGGGAGAGAGTAAAAAGAAGAAAAAAGAAAAAAAAATAAAATAAAAACCCAAAGCAACCAAAACAGAAAAGAGAACCCTAAGCCAAAATTTGACAAGTAAGAGTGTGATAAAAATTAATTGTCTACAACTTTAACAGACTCTGTATCTGTCCTTAATAAAGAACAAGAAAGTCATGAAAGGGAGAATGTGTATGACATTTATCATAGTTGTAAATAACTCTTCTCCCTAGGGTGTTGTACTTACAAAGACAATACATACAGTGGGCTACTCTTCAGGAAAAAGATGAACTGTAGAAGAGAACTTGTACGAGCAACAGCAAAGCATAAAATCTTGTGCTTAACCTGAATGTATGAATATTCCCAAAAACAGGGAATATCCAAGTTCCTGGAGGACGACTTGAGCAATGAAAAGGAAATATATTCTTACAGTTTCAGTAGACCTCCATCAAAGTGTTCAATGGCTCTCAGGATAAAGCCAAAAACAAGTTAATGATACCAAAGGGAATTGTTAAACTATACAAAATAAATACAAACACGGTGCAAATGTAGGGCTACTTTGGTGGGAGAGAGGTGGGCAAAACTCATGTTTCCCACATATATATATTTATTTTGTGTTCTCATTGAAAGCAGGTTTGACTGAAAACAAGTATCCTGGTTTAACCACAGCTGGCAACTTAGTACCACACAGCCCCTGACCCACTCCCCACCTCTCCTTCCCTGGTGGGATGGGAAAGAGGATCACAAAAAGGTACAGCCTGTGGGTTGAGATAAGAGTATTTTATTAATTAAAATAAAGTAAAATATAATAATTGTAACAACAGTAATAATAATGATACAAAACCAAGAGAGGAATAAAACCCAAGAGAAACAAGTGGTGCACAAGACAACTCACCATCCACTAATCAATGCCCAGCCCATCCTCAAGCAGCTCCCAGGCTCCCAGGCAACTTCTGCCAGTTTATACACAGGGATAATGTTCTATGGTATGGAATATTCTTTATGTCAGTTCAGGTCACCTGTCCTGGCCATGTTCCCTCCCAGCTTCCCATGCAGCTTCTCACCAGCAGAGCACAAGCCAACTAAAAAGTCCTTCACTTAGAGTAAGCAGTAGTATGCAACAATTAAAACATCAATGTGTTAAAACATTCTTCTTGTACTGAATCCAAAACACAGCACTGCACCAGCTGCTAGGAAGAAAATTAACTCTATCCTAGCCAAAATCAGGACAAGAAAGAAAAAATTGCTATGGTTAGCACAAAAGAAAAACAGTAGTATCCAGTCAATTAGCCCACATTAAAGGCAACCCTGAGTGCACACTGAAAAGAGTAAGCCCTCAAAAACTATTTCTGAAAAGTCATATGGCATAGGAAATTCAGCCTCAAACATCAATAAAGGGAAGAAGTGTGGTTTATTAAACAAGGAGTTTAATTTCAAGCATATTCTGTAATGAGAAAGAACAGAACATTTGCTGAGGGGAAAAAGAAAATAAACAGAAAAAAGAAACAAAACTCATGACTCCAAAACACTCTTCTAAACATTCAAGGGATAATGGTACAATGAGCAATAAGCAGCATGGGTTCATAAGGAACACGTCGTGCCAAGGAAACGTGATTGGTTTTTTGATAGAACTGCAAAAATCCTGGATGAGAGATACACAGCATGATTTTAATAAAGGATTTAATACAGTGTCTTACTAAATCTCCCAAAATGGATCCAAATTGCTTTGGATGTAAACACTGTCATGTAAATTGAAAACAGGTTGAAGGATCACAAACACTGGCTGATGAGAAATGGCAGAAAATTGCATTAGGTTGTGGGGAAGTAGGCAGTGGGTAGGCCTTTCTTATTTTAATAACTTCATTAATAAGCTCAAAGAAAAGGTAAACAATATGCAAATTACCTTGGCAGATGAAACTACTGAGAGTAATGTTAAAGTGGCGGAAAATAAAAAACTAAGATCTAAATAAAAAAANCTGCATTGGAGAAAGGAGAGCACAGAGCAGAAAAAACCAAGCATCTTCTACAGTCAAAGCAATGGCCTACACTTAGCCCAGCAATGAAGGGGCAATTAATATATGTTATTTATGACACATATGGCTGTTTGGAGTGCACTTCATTGGACACAAAAGGTAATGCATATCCAAGCTGCATATTTAGTAGTTTAATGTGGCATGGGAAAGGAGAAAATCTGCCTGTAAAAAAACATAAGGTTTTGTTAACTATTAAATAAGCATACCAAAGTACAGAAAAATCTTGAAATGCACACCCAAGGGAGAGACAGGGAGAAAACAAAAGGGGCTAGGGACAAATAATCTCAAGATGCCTGTTCCTTGATTTCAAAGGATGAGGCAGCATCTATACTATAGTATCGCCCTTCCCCATTCTATTCTTTAAGCTCTTCTTCTTTTCCTCATATTCTCTCAAGAGAATCCCTTCTTCCTCACTCATGACTTCTTTTTTTCTGCCAACTTTCTTGATTTTGCTCCCTCTTTGTCTTTCAGTCTTTCTCAGCTCCCCTTCCTCTCATTTGTTAAATTTCTCTTTATAGCTGGACAAGGCTGCTTAAAACCAGCTACTGAAATGCCACTCAGCTACCTCTGGCACTCTGAGATACAGGTGACCACCCACTCTGGGCCGGACTACAGCTGGATGAGAGGGGTGCTGCTGTGCTGGGCAATCTTGGCCATGTAGTGCTGCCAAAACCTTTTGAAATTCTTCAGAATTTCTCACTATGGTTGCAACTAGAAATGGTGGGGCTCTCATTGTTCCATCAGTTTCTCCACAACAGCTGTGAAACCTTTGTTATGGCCTCAAAGATCTTCCACAGTTCATGGAGCATAATTAAGTAGTTACCACAGTTCAGATCTTAATTTCTCTTGAACTTCAGGATTGCATTAAATTACAAACTAGGGCAAGTAGTAATTCACAGGAGCAATGTTCATGCTGAGTATCTATATCACAATAGCAGTCTTACTTGAATACCAGTTTGTGCTTTTTAGGGTTTATGGCTCCAATTCAAACAAGTTGAAATAGTCAAAGTCTGGTAAATATAGAAAAAATATTTTGTATAAAGCAGCTAGCAAAATCAAACAAAACCCCACACAAACAAACAAACAAACAAACAAACAAACAAACAAACAAACAGATAGCTCAGAATTCTCTGAAATGCAACAATCAAAAGAATTTCACCATGGTGGATGCTTAAAGAAAAATCTCTCAGGCAGAACATGACCCAACACTTTCAAAGTCTGTAAAGGTTTAAACTGTATCCATGTGACCCTTTCTGCCTTTCAACACTTCTTGCCAATTACAGAGTGAAAAACTCAGCTAAGCTTTTGAGAAGGAAAGATTTTATTTTTCTTTTTCACTGATCTAAATTTCATAGCCAGGCAAGGAAAAAAAAGAAGTCTTTGCATCTCACTGTTAGTATTGGGACCTTTACTGTTTGAGCACTTTCTGTACAGAAACTTGTAAAGATGATCATAAGGGTAAAAGGAATGATGCTAACAGAAGACACTGAAATAGAATGCATTTTTGTGGATGGATATCACACATTGGCTTCACCCTCATTGTCTTAAGCTATCTTCTATCAAGGATACCCACTAATAATAGATGCTCTTTCCCACAGCTCTACATCATATAAATATAACTTTGAATTTCCTCAAGTCATTCATCTCAAAAAAAGAATTCATGACTTCTCAATCCAATTATCACTGTTGGTAAATATTCAATATATCATTCTGCCTTTTGGATAAAAAAGGACAGAAAAGCAGCAATGCAACTATCAGCCACATCACAGTTTTCCATGTAACATACATACTTGGTTTATTTTATTACTAACTGTAATTGAATATTGCTGAAACTTCTCTTTTAAAACAAGGATAAAATATCAAACAAATCTATTTGGATTGTGTGACATGAGCACTGACATTTATCCTTTAAAACAGAATTCAAACTTCAGCAAATGAGAAAGGTTAAAGGGAAAAATCATTATAATTTAAAATGTGAAACGAGACAGGAAGAGCAATCTATACTCAGGAGCTATCAGAAGGTTTCCTAATGGAAGTCAATAAATGCACAAAATACTAATTACAAGAAACTTATTATCATTAAACTTCAAATTCTTTCTCAATTAATATTTCAGATTTTTCAGTATTTGTTAATTGTTATAGAGCCTGGCCCAACCATATAAGGAACTGAATTCAACAACAAAATTCCTCCTGTTCATTAGAGTATGTTTATCTGCCTGAAGTAAAAAGCCCAATGATACCTCATCACAATAATTATGCTCTCTTCAAACTCAGATTACTATGACAAAACATGCAACAAAATCCAGTGAGATGTAAAAAGACAGGATAAACAAATCTACCTTTTGTATGGACAAAAAACTTGTCTTATTAAATCTGCCTAAATGAGAAAGAAGAAACGAGTGTAAAGTAACTGAGCACACCGTAGTTCAAAACCAAAAAGACAGAAGTTGTTTTGGGAAATACATTCTTTCTTCTTCAGTGATGAACAGTTGAACATTGCTAACAGTATTCTGGGCTGCACCCAAAGCGTGGCCAGCAGGTTGAGGGAGGGGATTCTGCCCCTCTGCTCTACTCTGGTGGGACCCCACCTGGAGCTCTGTGTTCAGCTCTGGGGACACCAACACAACAGGAACATGGGCCAGTTGGGGCTAGACCAGAAGAGGGCCACAGAGATAATTAGAGGGCTGGAGGACCTCTCCTACCAAGACAGGCTGGAGCAGATAAGGCTCTAGAGAGACCTTAAAGCAGCCTTCCAGTACCTAAAGAGAGCTGGAGAGAGACACAAGGGCATGTAGTGATAGGACAAGGGGGAGTGGCTTCAAAATGAAAGAGAGCAGTTTTGGATTAGGTATTAGGAAGAAATCCTTTACTGTGAGGGTGGTGAGGAACAAGTTCCCCAGAGAAGCCGTGGATGCTCTGCCCCTGGAAGGGTTCAAGGCCAGGCTGCATGGGGCTCTGAACCTCCTGGTCTATAGAAGGTACATGGCAGGAGGGCTGGAACCAGATGATCTTGAAGGCCCCTTCCCACACAAACCACTCTGTGATTCTATGAACCCTGAGGAAAGGCAAAAAGAACAGCAATAATCCCTTCTTGCAGAAACACAATAACATGTTCAGTATTACTTATTCAGGTAATGAATACCGGAGATGTCAAAAAAACCCCAGCAGTGCAGGCATTGAGAGCCTGATTTTTTTATCATAGATGAAATATCGTGGAATACCAACAGAACAGAATGAATGTATTTGGAAACTTTTCAGTTTTATTTTTTTTTCATGTAGGAACATGCTTATTGGTGTTCCTTTTATAGATTTTGGCTGCAAAAACATCTATGAATTTTAGTTCCCCCATCTAAGAGAGAAAAATGTTTTGGGTGTTTCTGGGTTGTTTTCTTTCTTTAAGCATGTTATAAATATAAAAGTCTGCTTGTGGTTTTTGAGATCGTTTCTAGGCTGATGCATGAATTGGTAGAAAGGCTGTCAAAACATGTACAACTTCTTCAGTAGAGTTGTGAAAGCCTGAATGAACCGTAGGCTGTATCAGAAAATAATGGAGTAGGAACTTTATCCTAAAGGAATATCTTATCATAAGAAGTAACAGAATTATTTGAAAGACATGAGATGAATGTACCATCAGCCTCAAAAAACCCCACAATGAACTCCTTCCCTAAAAAATCTCAAACAAGCAAAAACCCAGATTATACAGACTGCAGCAAAATTTCAAATAAATATTATGGACCAAGGATATTTTAAAAAGTGCAATTTTCAGAAACTAACTTCCAATATTTAACAGAGCAGCAAAAGTAGACAGGAGACTATCATAACGGCAAATCAACTGTTTTTAAAGCCAGCAAAAACTCCTTAGCTATTTAGCTTAGCTGAATACAATCGACAAAATCCAAATTTTCTCTATGTGCAGTTCTTTCCAACAACAAAATACTTGATAAACCAAAAGAAATGTGACAAAGATTTAAGACTTTTCTTTGTGTTCAGAAATAATTTTTATCCATTATAAAGCAGGTGAAATGCCAACACTGGGTGCAAAACTCAGTTCTCATCTCACCATTACAGGATCAGTGATGTCAACCAAACACTGCTTAACCTCCTTCTTGATGATCCATATTTCTTGCAGAAATATGTAGAAGGGCAGTATGTCTGCTAGCTCCTGTCTGCTCCTTTCACACAAACGCCAGCAGCAACAATCCCGAGTACCCTTTAAGAACAAGCAGTGAATTTATCATATCTGTTTGTAATGCCCTTTGGGACTCTTCAGGAAGAAAGGCACTGTAAATGTAAGCTCATTATCATCATTAACTCCTTTAATACACCAGCTGAGCTCAGAAGGAACAAATGGGAGAAAAATGTAAGGGAAAAAAACGTTAAATACATTTGCCATTCTTTTACTGGTAGGTGTAAACACTTCCTACTTAGTTTTTAACATTCATAGATACCCTTATTAGAATAAGCTCATTACTTATTAGGAATTCTTAAAATTAGCTTGGACATTTTTTTTTTCCCATGAGATTATATTTACACTGCTAAGGAAAAAGAAGAAAATGGCTTGACTTTTATTCAGGGATGTGCAACACAGCAGTGCCTAACTTACTCGGCACTCCCATAAGCTTAGAAACTTAAGCTCATGGTTTCCACAGTTACATCTCACCTAGGTGCGTGAGAGAATGGTTTGAGAAAATGAAACACTCTCTGCTTGTCCTGTTTGTGTTTTTTGGGTAACTGTCACGGACATTTTGAAAGGAAAAACAGCACACCACCTTCTCAAACTGCTTTATAGGAAAAATATTAAACTTTTAAACTAGTTGGGCATACTTTACACAAAAGTTCTACAAAATAGCAACTGGCAGGGGCCATGGGGAATCCTTAAAGGTACTCATAATTTTACAGAATTACTGCATCCAAATTCGGCAAGCTATCACCTGAATTAAATGAAAATCAGAGAAACAACAAGAAAGAATGATGAAGTTTATCTGACTGTACAAAGGCAAGAGAAAACCATACACAAATGTTCATAGCAGGAAAGAAATCCGTGGAGATGCTTCTGATGCTATTCATCACTACGTGATGATGTGTGAACACCAAGTCCTCCGCTCAGCCTGCTGCTTCGTGTTGCGCTCTCGCAGGGGAACCGGCGTCCCTTTCTCGCCGTCCGTGGCCTCTGCCCCTGCAGCAAGGTGCCCTCATGGCTCTTCTGCCGTCCCTGTGCCCACAGCTTCCCCCACCGCCTCCCAGCCAGCCCCCGCTCCCACTGCCCGCGGTTCGTGTCGGGGCGAGACTCTCCGTACCGGAGCAGGGCGCTTTGCACCCTGCCGCTCCTCTAGGTCCCGCTGGCACCCGCGGCCCGAGGAGGGCAGCCAGCGAAGAGACCGGGGCGCGCAGGTGGGCTGTGGAAAGCCGGCGGCGGGGATGCGCCCACAGACGCCGCATCCTTGCCCGGGGCCGCATCCCCGCAAGGGGAGCGCGGGGGCTGCTGAGGAGCGCAGGGCAGGGGAGGCCCCGGCCCAGCCCGGCCCCACACCCGCCCCTCGCCCCGGCCGCCCCGGCGGGCGGTGCCTCGGCCCCGCGGCGCCGCCGGGCGGCGCTTGCGCACTGCGGCCGCCGCGCCGCTCGCCCGCCTCTCCGGCGCGCCCCGAGAGCCGCGGCGGAGCCGGTGCGACCCCAGCGAGCCGCACCGGGCTGAGCGGGGCCGGAGCCGCGGGCAGCCGGCAGCAGCAGCAGAGCCCGCCGTACAGCAACCGCTGCCTTAGCGGGGGCCGTGGCTGCTGCCCCGCTTCACCTGGTGCCCGCACGACTCGGGAGGCAAGAGCAGCCCCGAGGGGTCCGTCCCGGGGCTTGCCCGCCCGGCGCGGGCAGTATCTTTGCCGCCCCGGCCGTGCTCGCCGTCCCCTGCCCGCTTGCGAGTGCTTTGGGGTGCAGTGATCGATCCCGGCAAGAGTTTTGCAAAGCTCTGAAACACCTTGAGCTGCGCGCAACAACCTGTGTTCTCCGAGGTGCTGGAGATGAGGAATTAGTGTTCGCGACCGCCCGGCGAGGGGAGGTGTCTTTCTCAAAGGATCTTTCCTGACCCGTAGAGCCACTGGCTGCCCGCGGCGGCGAGAGGACGCAAATGGGCAGCACGAGACCGGTGCGGCTGCTGGCGAGGAGGCAGCGGTCCCGGGAAAGGGCGGAGCGCCGGGGGGGGTTTCTCCCGGCGCTGCACTTGCTACATTAACTCGGCGCGTCGGAGACGGCGACACAACTTTCCGGGTCTGCCCCGGGCGTCGGCCACAAGAGGCTCCTCGCCGCTGCGCTCGTCGCGCCCCCAGCGCCGGCCGCTGCCCGCGGCGGACCCCGGCGGCAGCGGGAGCCGCGCTCCGGGGACAGCGGCGTCGCGGCTGCTCCTGACCCGGCCCCGGGCGGGCAGGCTGTCCCCGAGAGCCGGGTGGGCATGTCTCCCGCTCGCAGCCCCGCCGAGCGAGGCGGCCGCCGGGTCTGAAGGAGAGCGGGTGAGCCCCGCCGCCTCCCGGCCATGCGGCCCCTCCGCGCTCCCCTCGCCCTGCTCTGCCAGGTGCTGAGCGCCTGGGCTGCCTGCACTCTGGCCCCGGACCCCGTCGCAGCGTCTGGCCCGCCGGCGCCCCCGCAGCGCGCCCGCTCGCCGCCGGCCGCGACGCCCCTCGCCCCGGGCCGGCGGGCGGCCGCGACCCTCCCCAGGCGCGGAGCCCTCCCTGGCGGGGCCGACGCCGCGCCCGGCGGAGCGGCGGGGCCGGGCGGTAGCTGCGCGCCCCGCGGGGCGGCGGGGACCGGGCGACGGCGGGCGCGGAGCAGCGAGCCCGGAGCCGGCGCGGCGGCGGGGCGGGGCGAGGCGGGCGGCCCCCGCTGGCTGCCCCTGAACGGCTCGGCCGGCGGCGAGGGCAGCGCCGGGGGCCGCGGGAACGCCACGGGGCGCCGCGCCCGGCTCCGCAACCCCTTCTACCCGCTGACCGAGGAGTCGTACGGCGCCTACGCCGTCATGTGTCTCTCCGTGGTGATCTTCGGCATCGGCATCATGGGCAACATGGCAGTGATGTGCATCGTCTGTCACAACTACTACATGCGGAGCATCTCCAACTCCCTGCTGGCCAACCTGGCCTTCTGGGACTTCCTCATCGTCTTCTTCTGCCTGCCGCTGGTTATCTTCCAGGAGCTCACCAAGAAGTGGCTTCTAGAAGACTTCTCCTGCAAAATCGTCCCGTACATCGAGGTAATGTCCTTGGGTGGGGATACATGGACCCCCCGAGCTCCTTTCCTCGCCGTAAGCCTGAGCGGTGTGCGGGGCCGGCGCTGCTCGCCGTCATTGCTGCCGGCCCGGGGACGTCCCGCTGTGCCTTGGTTCGGGTTTCCTGGGCGCTCTTGCGACGGAGCGGGGCCCCGTCCCGGCCCAGCAGGGACCGTAGTCGGCAGTTGCGGCACCGGGTCCAGCGACACCGGCATTTCTGTGGCTCCCGCTGAGTGCGTCTGGCGCTTCCTGCCACTCGCGCGACTTCTGCTAAACTTTCCTTGTTCCCTGTGACCCTGAAAAACAAGTGATCCTCTCAGAATTAGATTTCAGGTTTTTTGTTTTGTTTATTTTAGTAAAGTGAAAATAAGTCAGGAAAGCGGATGAAGGGCTTGAGGGGATCGCTTGTAAGGAGGTGATTGTAAAAACAACCATCAGTGGGATGCTGGGCTCTTAACTTATATTTCAGCGTTCAAATCCCACGTTTATTTAGATGCTTTTTTTTTTTTTTTGAAAGACACCATCTCCGTTTAATCTGCAGCTTCTTGGCGATTGTTCAGAGGCTCTGTCAAAGAAGCTCTCAGACAGCTGGCCACAGTCCTGCCGGCAGTGCTCAGGTTGTCCACTTTATTTATTTACTGGAACTGAACACTGAGGCTGGCTGCTAGGGTGGTAGCCTGGAGTTCTGGCTGGCTCTCCTGCATTCCCAAAACCTTATGTGCAACATTAGTCTGTAACTGAGAATTGAGGAAACAACTGGTGGTTGCATTGTCCTAAGAACGACCTATTAGAAAAAAAAAAAAATCCAAACAAAAAAACAGCCCTCTACGCCCCTCCCAAAAAACCTTCAAATACCCAACCTGTTATTAATACAGACAGTATCAGTTTCAGCAGCACATTGGTACACAGTGACACAAAATTAACTGTCAAACGATACTACAGTATTTTAAAGTGTTAAGGCAGATGTGTGACCTGTGTAGCCGTAAAATTGCCACTTCTTCTTTCATCTGTTTAGTTTATTACTGGTGATATTGGACAAAGGGTGGAGCTGTGCTACGCTTAGTTGAATTCTAGGCCAGTACTGTAGCACTGCATTTAAAAAACTCAGAGTACACTTAATTGATTTGCATTTAAGAAGACATGATGCAGTAAAAATGTATTTATTGAAGAACTGATAGTGCTTGAATCCTTTAAAATTCCTGAAATGGCTTCTGGGACTGCTGTGCTAAGCAATAAAATAAGTTTTAAAAGTTACTGTTTTAAAAGTAACCATTTAAATTAAAATAGTGTCTTTTGTGTTTCAAGGACTTCTGTGTGGCGTTTCATGCTTCCTAACCCTTTTTTGGTGCATCCACATGCAAAGTTGAAATAACTCTTTTTAATATCGAATCTAATTAAAGATCAATAGTTTAAATGATTTGTGTGGCCACACTGTTCCTCAAAATTAGTTGCTTATGCTTTGCAACTTTGGGCACTAAAGAGTTTGTCAAACTGGAAGTAGTTCAGCTGAAATGTAGTTGCTAAGTTCAAAACTGTAATCCTGAAAAATAATCAGCTGCTGCTATACCCCATTATAATTTAATGTTACCTTATTTTTTCACTTTGAGGTTCTGTGGATGTCTAGAGTTGGTCTTATTCAAGAACTGGCACCAGTCCAGTCAGGACGAACTGGTAGCTTGGTCCCTGTGTTAGGCTTAACTAATGCTGGTGTCTAAAAGTAAAACAATTTTCTTGTCCTTGAGGAAGTATAATTAATTTAGTTCTTAGGTACAAATATAAAGAGGCTTTAGGGTTCTGTGTTGCTCCCAGAATTGTATATTTTTTGTTCAGTGGTCATTAAATGTAATACTCATTTAATGTACTCATGTATGTAAAGCATTTTCATCACCCTGAGAGGAGTAAGTAAAGGGCTGGATTTCCAACTCTGTAAACTGTGGCAGATACTGAACACTAGTGGATCATGGTGCTCCACAGTTCACCTGGCACCTGGAAAGAAGGACACTGTCCTATAAATCAGGATTTGACCCTGCTGAGGCAGAGAAGGCAGTTAGAGCAAAGGTTCACCGCTCTCCAAGTGTTGTTCTGACCTCACAGGCATTACACAGTGACACTGACACCACCAGGAGCAATGCAGATGTGTAGAGTGTCATGAAATCCATCCCATGCGCAGCTGCTGCTCCTTGTTCTGTCAAGGATTGTTTACAGCACTGCATTCATCTGACAGCTGAACAACACTCTCTTTTCCTTAGTAACTCACCTGGGCAGGCCCATCTTCACACAGTGGGAAAGGGTGAAGTCTTCTTAGCTCCTTGAGAGGAAGGCTTAGACAGCTATCTTCAGGAGAGGTTTCCAGACCTTTGTGGAATACAAATAGAATCATTTTCATGAAGATGGACACATTTTAACCTCTTGTCTGTGTTTTCTGTAAGTTTGCAAAGTGTTCTTTTAAGTGTCTCTTGGTTCTATCTCTTTTCATCTCTTTTTTGGGGGGGGGATTCNGTTTTTTGTTTTTTTGGTTTTTTGCATATTCTATTTAGAGAGCTACATGTCTCACCTGGGTTTGTAGATCCAGAAATATCTCAAGTATCAAAAACCCTTATTGGCTTGAGTCTTCTCAGCTTTTACTTTCAGAACTAGAGAACAGGGTTGGTTATTCACAGCAAACAGTGTGACATTTTAACATAATTCAAGCATGCTTCCTGTTGTTTGAAGGTTTCAAGTGATCCCAGGGAAATACCTTGAGTTATCTTAGTTCAGCCTCTTGTGGCAAATTGGTTTTTATTTGTGCCGTTTAATGGATATTGTGCAGAATTCCGACAAAGCATCTGTTGCTGGTGATAGCACATATGCACACACAGTCTGGGGAAAATGTTTAATGGTATCTTCCTGCACATTTGTATAGGTAAAGACTGAGATTCCAGCAGTGGAATGTCCCCACACATTTAATTTAAAGGACAGTTTACCTAATAAAGATCTTCTGTGACAAGTACATTAAGTAGTCATTTCACCCATATATTGTATCACACTATGGCCACTTGTAACTAGTTTTGAGTGTACTGGAAAGGAATTGAGAAGGGAATTAGAACAACTGATGCATCCATGCCTGCAAGGATGTGTGGTGATGAGCCTCTCCTCAGCTGTTTTAATACCCTGCTCAATTTTTGCCAATTTTCTGCATGGTTCAGAAGTCTAGGTTTTGGCATTCATGTCTGAAATCTTTACCTGCACACTCTGTTTGTCTTTCATATACTTTTGTCAGTATTACTCAGAATCAGGAGACATGAGGTAAAAGACAACAGAAAGACAATGACTTTGGCTAATTCCTGCTGATGTGGAATCCTTTTGGTTTTGTTCAAAGCACACATAGTCTTTTGAACAATGTAGTTCCAGTTTCCATACTTACAGATTTATTCTAGGCCTTAATAGAAAGAAATATAAATGTAGACAAAAATCTATACTGTTACAGTGCTTTTAAATATTTTACAGCTGTTTGTCATGTGAAGTTGCAGGGGTTTTTTTTATTTTATTTTAATGCTGAAAGCCAATAATGAAGAGATTAAATAAGTTGTTTAAGGCCCAGAGCAACTTGCACCAGATGACAAATGGATTCTGTCAGGTAGGACTAGAAACCTTTCAGGCTAGAGAAGGAACTTTGCTTGAGTTGTGTGTGTTTTGCTTTTGGAGGTTACACTAGAAGCTTTATGTGTTTGAAGGGGTCGCATTCAATGCCAAGAGACTGAATCAAGCTACTTATAGCCAAGTAAGGATTTAGAATTGAGGAATGGTCTAGCATGAAGGTTTGCAGAGGCTGATATACCATCCTGTGCAGTTCAGCACAGAGCACAAAGTTGCTGAGATCAGTGGATGGTATACAGCCCTGCATCTGGTGCTCGTAAATGTGAGGCCCTCTGTCTTTTCCATACACCTCACAAAGACAGGACAGTTTGTGGTGTCGTCATCTGGGCCATATATATACAAGACTGGTGTGGTACTGGAGCAGGCTGACAGTAAAAGGTTTTGAAATCTGATGCCCAACCTCTGCATGTGCTTTTGGCAATGAATTTGTGGCATCACTCCTGTTTCTAGTAGGCAAGTTCCAGCTCAGGAAAGCTATCACAATTAGTATTCTTAGTGGAAAGCATAAGGATTGATTTGGACTGAAACACGAATTACTCTCTTTCCCTGGAGCTGATCCTCCAGGGCAATTTGAGGTGAAGTTTTTTCCCATTTCTCTCTTTGACTTGACAGAGGTATGTAGGAAGCACAGAGAAAGTGGCCATTCTCTGCCTGTTCCAAAGTTGTCAAAAGAAATCCCTATTTTAAGTTTCACTTTAGGGAACAAATACATTTTTTATGTGAGTTTATAAAAGCTGTGTATTATCTTTCTTTTCTGTGTCTTTTGATGTGCGGCAGTTTCTTTATGTCTCTTCTTTGACTCTAGTCTGAGCTGTGCTCCTGAACCTCCAGTGAGTCGTGTGGGTCATAGGCAAAGACACTCAGAGATGTTTGCAGTTTCAAAGCTTCATCCTGAGAGTTTTCTAGGGCAATGGCTAGATGTATCTTTAACTGAACAGAATATCTTCAGTGTTTATCACACAATAAATAATTATTTAAAACAGAAGTGTTAACATATCTCTGCCCTTTAGGTATTAATGGCACAATGGTAGTAGCTGCCATGTTGGTTGTTCTGTCAGCCTTTCTTTCCTCTGCAAATCCTGTCCCTAGAATCGTCTAAGTTTTTGCTTTTGGCTAAACTTTGCATGTGGCATTTCAGCATGGAAATGAATTTGTGTCAGACTAGGTTTAAAATTGGGTGAGTAAGTTATATATGTGTGGAGAGAAAAAGGCAGCATCTGTGATCCCAGCACAACTGACTCTGTTCTGAACTAGTGTTTGGAGTGTTCAGCATGTCATTACTCCATATGACCGAATTTTTCCTGCAGAAAGAGCAAGAGGTAGATTTCTATCAGTAGTTCCATATTGGTACTATTAAGAATCAGCGCAGGAGTCGCTGGTGTAGTGTGATGAGAACTTGATCCTCAGTAGAAAGTGACACGGAAAAAAGAAAAAAAAAATTAAATTTACCTATTTGGTAGCATGGTAGATTGCAAACAGGAAAATGAACAAAAATGAAATCCTTTTGTGTTTTGGGGTATTTCCAAGCCCCTGGATAAGCATGTGGTGTGCTAGTGAGTATTTCCAGCACCCTGATGGTCTGTTGGCTTTCACTTCCAGAAGAACTCAAGAGTGGTGCATGGAAGTGGATTCAGATTCTAAGCAGTATATCTTGTGATGTACAGAAGTATATCTTAGGATGTACTGAAAAATAAATATCACATAAAGCATGTGTGCTTTGTATCTCCTTGGTGTGAATGTTGATAGTATTTCAAAGGAAACAGCAGTATTGTACCTGTTATTCCATGTGTGTATGATCATCTCCATGATAGTAGATTTCAGAATTATCATCTCATCTTTTAGACAGATGATGTAGATTTTTATTTGAGATGCATAAGGTAATTGCTAATGTCAGAGCTGTACCCTGGCCCCAGATCTTCTTAGGCACTGAATTATTCTTGCCACACCACAGTAGTGTTTTCACTGAGTGACTCTTCCCTATTTTAATGCATAAAGCCATTTATGTTTAATAGCACTTCTTGTAAGAAATACAGATATATTTTTGTTCTTTTATAATAATGACTGTTTTTCTTGGTCTTGTTTTGTTTGGGTGGTTTTTTTGGGGGGGGGAGTGGAGCGCGACTTTTTTATTACAAGAACAGAAATCTAGATAAATATTATATAATTGTTTGCCATGGGTTGATCTTTTATTTTGTAGTAATCTGTTCTTATTACTGGACTCTGTGCTGTAAGTGTAGAGTAGCACAAAAAAAAAAAAGCATTGCAGTCTGTGCTGAATTTATTTGTTTATCTTAGGCAAAACTGACAAATCTACAGGAGTCCCCCTGGTATGTTGCATTCACATGTTCCAAAGCTATCAAGTTTAATGTGGATGTGGAACAGCCATAAGAAAATGATTAACTATAATGGCTTGAGGAATAAAAAGGCATTTATATAATATAACAGGAATCTATATACAGAGTCTACAGGGCATCGCTGATAGCTCAGAGGTGGCTTGGATAGTAGTAATCATCAACCTCTTCTGTAGTTCAGCTTTCCCATTACAATGAGAAAATGTTTTGAATACCCATCTGGTCTTATAACAAAGGAAAGAAGAGTGCCATGTAGTTTTACGAAATTCTTTGATATCAACAGAAAACATTCTGTCTTAGAAAATTCAGCTTCAGCTGGTAGAAGGGTCCACTTCTTATAACACCTTTATTTTAACTTGTTCAATATAAACTTAGTCTACATTGTTTCCACTCACTTCTCCACTCACTTCTCCACTCTCTCACTTTCCACTCACTTCTCAGAATGGTCACTCATTTCCGGCCTGGGGTTGCTCATACCTGGTTGATTTCCATTCTGTTACATTCACTGTCTTTTGGCTTAAGTAACTTTTGTATCTAATAGTAGATTCTTTTTGTAGATAGCAGCGATATCATTTCTTGCTCTTTGTTTTACTCGATGGAATGACCCAACCTCTCTTTTATATTCACTTACAGAATTTGGTCTCTGCACTCAAGTCACCTTTTCTGATTTTGTTTCTGGTTTTCATTACTTTTGACTAGAAGTTAGTGGGACAAAATTGAGTCCTATTTCTACAGTCATAACTCACTGTAATACACCTACACTGCTCTGCTGGTCAGCCAGAGGCTCTGCTCCTGGAGGCCAGGGCCAAGAGCTGTGGGACCACAGCCAGGAGAAGTAGGGCAGGCCAGGAAAGGCCTGGGAACGTTTTGGTAATTGTTAAAGTTTGTGAAAGGGGGACCTGTATTTTGGAAGGATGGACAGAAGAACAGCAATTCTGCTGAGCATGTAATGAGTTTGCTATTGTATTCTGTGGCCTCTCTTCCCAAAATCAATTTTGACACAATTGACCAACAGCTGGTGAGCTAATGACCAAAGGTTAATGCAGTGTCTTGAATCACATGCCCACTAACTCTGTCAAGGCATTTTAAAGAGCAACAGTGTTTAAAAGACTCTTTTGTAACAATGATGTCTTCCTCTGTGTGTGTGTGCGCGCTGTAGCTGGCAGTCCCTTCAACAGCAGTTCTCTGCCCAAATGGTGTGGGTATCTCCTCAAAGCAGGGGTTCCTTCCCCATTTCCTCAAAGCAGATTGATGGTCATTCAGTTGGAAATTTGGGGACTTTTCTGATTTCATGTAGTAAGAGAACATTGTAAAATGATGTTATCCTGAATGTCTAGAGACTGCAGGAGAATTTTCAATGGACAATAAGGAAATGAACCAGACAACTAGGTGATGATCAAAGCCTACTGAGCCTGAGTTGCCCTTACCTTGCCTCATTTCCTGCTGGGTTGGTGGAATTAAGATTGCAACAGCATATCAGACATTCAGCTGTTACAAGAAGAGCACCATTAAACTCCATGCAGCCTTACACCACTTTACGATTTGTTAATTTGTCCTTTCTCTTGTCCCTGTCAAATAATTGATCTTAATTCTGTAGTTATCTCAAGGTAGTGCAACACTAGAAAAGAAAACTTCTCTGAATTTTTTCACACATTCAGCTTAACTCTATTTATTAGTATGACTGATATGAAGAAATACACCTAAACCAAAATTGTGTGAACATGCAGAATGCAAGTCCCAGTTCTCACCCGTAGGTTTCGAGCAGTACCCATTGATTTCTCTGGCTATTACTTATAGTCTGCTGTGTGGAGTAAATAATCCAGCCCTTGAATTGCTCTACTGCATTTAAGCAAGTCCACTGGAGTGAATCCATGGTCATCTGCTTGAGCATTTTTGTTTGGTTTTTACGAGCTTTTCCATGGCATCACTAACTCTGCTAAACTACAGAAAATAGGAAACTGTTGCTTGTTCCGGGGAAACACTGGATTTGTTTAGCTCATTTCATCACTAAATCCACAGGAGGGTTTTCCAAGCTGCCTTCCAGTATTCTTAGTTGTTTCCTCTTGCTCTATTTCCCTGTTTTAAGCCTCCAAGTTGTTGGTCAATTAATGTGACAGGAGCCCCGTAGGTTACGTTTGTTCATGGCAGACATGTCTTCTCTCATTAGTCCAGCCCTAAGAGCTGCAGAGTTTTAACGTCTCGGCCGCCGTGTAGCAGTCTGTTTGCAGTGAAATGCTGAAGCAATACAAGCGTCTGCATTGAGGTGGGGGGAGGCTCACGCCAGAGCTGAAAGGGAACATCTTAATGTACAGAGACTTGGGCTTTCTTCTGTTTTGCTGATTTTTATTTCAAACCCCATTCACTTCCAGATCTCAGTTATTTCCCTGTCTGTTATAATTGTAGAGAGCTGAGTCCTGACCATTTTGTTATTTGTGTTGCATGTTAAGGCTGAAGGCTTTGCTGTCACTGAGAGACTTGAAGACTGCACACACACATTTAAATGTTTTGGATACAAATTTGCTAATCTTGAATTAAAAAATCTGCCTCCGAGCTGTGATACAGGAAAAACATATTTCATTGGCAAAGTTTATCACTTCATTAAGATTTCCTGTAACTATTTTTCTTTAATTTTTTTTTTTGCTGTATTTACCAAGCTTTCTTTGAATCTTGTCACACAATTTAACTTCCAAATCAATGGTCATCTATTAAAAATGTTTACAGTAGTGTCTTGTCATTATTAAATATTTCTGCAAGTGAATTAGTAAGAGATTGCATCTTATTTATTCCATCTTTTTAGGAAGTTGCTTCCAAGAATTCTCCAACCAAGCCAGCATGTTACAGTTCTAATCCCAAGTGCCTAATATTTTTCAGTGATAGTCAATTTTAGCAATTTGATATGGCCATTAAATATTGAAAGCCAAAATGAATGATACATGTATATAATTGTGCTATTTATTTTTGCAGAACTTTTTTCAGAGATGCATAAACAGTATTATTTCAATATTATGGTGGAAATCAGAAAGTGTTTCCTAAACTCAGCCTATATGAAATTTGAATATAGCATTGCACATCAAATTTTGATAAGAAAAATTATAGTGAACTGTCTAATATTACTTTAGATTTCCCAGTTAATTGCACAGATATGGTTCATTCATTATAAAAGTAAGCATTCTATACATTCATTAGCAATATTATTTAATTTTTTTTTGTTCTGCATCAACACATTTTCAGCATAACTCATGCAAACCCAAGAAAATAAGTGAATTAAAATTCAACAGGGCACTTAGCCCTTCTCCAATTGAAATTAATGGGCATTCTGCTTTAAATTTGAACTGAAGTTGAATTTATTGTTAATAGAATTAGGCCAAAATGTATATATAGTCTTCTTGCAAATTTCTTTTAGGAAATTGAATTATAAACAGGATAAAATGATAGGAAATGATGTTTTATGACAGCACAAGATTTCTGTTCATGCATAGAATAATGATTATTAAAGCTAGAGAACATAAGCATTGCTCTGTTCTTGTTCCTCACAGTGTATAAATGACAACTCTCTCCAATCCATCTTTAAATCCTTTAAAGAATGAAACTTCTCCTGTTTCTCCTGGCATACAGTACACTCTCCCACAGAATGTTTCCTATGAAATTAAGCCTGGATTTTCCTTGAATTTTTTCTAACTGAAATATTGACTGTTGGTTATATAGATCCTAACTATTATGATGGCGATTAGTTTTGCACAGGCTTTGGAAGTCTGAGGATTTCAAATACAGTTTCTTTGAACTCATGGTAAGGGATGACTTTGTGCACCTACATCCCATCAAAATTTCACTTAAAAGCCTAAGTCCACAAAAATAGTTGTTGGATCCTTCTCAATTCAGTAGATGCCTCCTCCCCAGGATTTCTAAGTTTTGTAGATATGGAAGGTTTAATGTTTTGATCCCCTGCATGAATGATGAACTTGTTATGTGGTCATAACTTCTGCTGAACAAAGGCTCTCCTATCTCTCCCATTTTGACTTCCTGTGGTGGAACCAATCTTCCTGAAAAACACCCCTTAGAAAAAACGGGGGAGGAAGCAGTTTAGTTTTAAATTTGATTCAATTCCTCTCTATATTTTTTTCCGCTCAGTGTTGCACAGATGCTTGCTTGGATCTCCAGGAGAGGTTGACACCAAGCTGGAATAAAAATTTGTAGATGAAAAAATAGAAACATGTACTCTTTCTGGAATGCATGCTGGATGGTAGCTCAGCAAACACTGTAAGCTAAGTGCTGTCTGTGATGCTTCTTTTGGTGGTGTTCAGCATCATGGTGCTCAGCTGCTTCTCTTCCTCCCCCGTCCCCACCTTTTTTTTTAGCATTTTCTTTTCCCCTTTCTCCCCCACATTTTTTTTTCCCCCCTCCCCCAGCCAGCACCTGTATTAACCTGTGTTGCCTTTCCTCCTTCCCAGGTGGCCTCTCTGGGGGTGACCACGTTCACGCTGTGCGCGCTCTGCATTGACCGGTTCCGTGCCGCCACCAACGTGCAGATGTATTACGAGATGATCGAGAACTGCGCCTCCACCACGGCCAAGCTGGCGGTGATCTGGGTGGGCGCCCTGCTGCTGGCCCTGCCCGAGGTGGTGCTGCGCCAGCTGGCCAGGGACGACCCCGAGTACAGCGGCAGCCCCCCAGGTGAGCGCTGTGTGGTGAAGATCTCCACGGCGCTGCCCGACACCATCTACGTGCTGGCTCTCACCTACGACGGGGCACGCCTCTGGTGGTACTTCGGCTGCTATTTCTGTTTACCCACCCTCTTCACTATTACCTGCTCCCTGGTGACAGCCAGGAAAATCAGGAGGGCAGAAAAAGCCTGTACAAGGGGGAACAAACGGCAAATTCAGCTGGAAAGTCAGATGAACTGCACAGTGGTGGCTTTGACCATTTTATATGGATTTTGCATCATTCCTGAAAACATTTGCAATATCGTGACTGCCTACATGTCCACAGGGGTCTCTCGACAGACTATGGACCTCCTCCATCTCATTAGTCAGTTCCTTTTGTTCTTTAAGTCCTGTGTTACCCCAGTTCTCCTTTTCTGTCTCTGTAAACCTTTCAGCCGGGCCTTTATGGAATGTTGCTGTTGCTGCTGTGATGAATGCATCCAGAAGTCTTCCACAGTGACGAGTGATGACAATGACAACGAGTACACCACAGAGCTGGAACTCTCCCCGTTCAGCACCATCCGTCGCGAAATGTCGACTTTTGCGTCTGTGGGGACTCACTGTTAATTGACCTTAGGACTTTAATTCCTGTATCTTTTTTCCTTTCTCTTATTTTTTACTTCATATTTTTCTTCTTGAAGCAAAATTCAGGAAAAAAAATCACTGTTAAAAACTACTCTTGAAACCAATCTGTATTAACAGTTATGCTTTGGAAAATAATTTGTTTGGTTATTAAAAGGAAAGAAAGAGAAAGAGAAGGAGAGCCAGCACTCAGTTTTAAATCATGAGATTTTATATGATGCTAGGATTCCATTGGGTGAGGAGGTTGATCCATATCAATCCACTTTTTTTTAATTGTGTAGTATTTTTTTTATAATCACTGTAAAATGATTATATAGATATTGTGGGCTTTGCAAGGTGTTTTCATGTAAAAGACGTGGTGGAAAGTATTTGAAAGTAGTTTTAATCCAATTACTGTACACTATTTGGAGAGGACTTGGGCTTCAGAAAATTTATAAAGTAGCATAAAAATAAATGAGGTTTTATTCTTTAACTTGATTGTCAATCTGCATTTAACAAAGACACCTATGAGTAGTATTAAATTTCCTTAATAAGTAAAAAAAATCTTTGCATATTGTAATTTAGGTGGCCATATTTAATTAACATTTGGGTACTTACACTTGGAGGATATAATTACAGTGTTTAAGGAAGATGGTTATAATGGTATTAGATTTATAGGAGTGGGCTTTTTTAATGTTATATTATGATGGTTCAATGTGCCTCACTGAAAATTTTCTTAACCTGCAGGTATACAAAATCTTGAGTTATTTTATACTTCTTACACAGAAACACTCACTTTATCACTGAATTTTGTCTTGTGCAGTTTCAAAATCAAGATTCTTTCCAGTATGCTATTGGTTTTACGCTCAGTTTATGTCCTCCATCTCTGTATATATAGCTCCTACTGGCTTCAGTAAGAGTCTCATTGCAGAGAAAGGCATTTTTTTGCCAGAGGTTTGCTGACAATAAATGTGAGGGACTGAAACATGGAGAGTGAATTCCTTCTTTTTCAAAAGGTACAAACACACTTGAACACTTGGGGCTTGACCCAGAGCCTGTGGTAGTCAATGGAGAGGTTTCCATCAATTTCAGAGAGCTTTGAATCAGACTGGCATCTCCTATTTGTTCTGGGATATGTAGCATGAATATTAATCACAGGGGCTCTGTATGCTGGTTCAGAATCATGCTGCTTTCAGAGACCGCTATTCACAGCAACTCACAGCTCTGAAGCTGGTTTGAGAGCCACTCTGTGTTTTGCTGATGGCTTCTTGCTGTCTGCAGAATTGTTAAAATGAGGGTATGTCAACGGTATGATATAGTAAAATCCAAAGTCATTATAAGCAAGCCAGGTTGGAGACTGGAAAGTGCCTATCCTTACCAGCAGAGCTTATTTCCCCACTCTTGGCTGAAGCAGACATTCTGTTCTTGGCAGGCAAGCCAGCTCATATTTACACTGGGCAGCAGGCTGAAGTGTAGACACATGCTGAGGAACTGAATTTTTTATAGATAGCTTGTATTTTAATACTAATTAAATAAATAATGCAGCTGTATTGAGCAGAAGGAAAATCTCGTGCATTCATGCTTTGAAATTAACAATGAATGTAACTGATGTAGTCTTACCTTCCTCATGATACCTGCCTCTATATCGGTTAAAGAACTGGAAAGGACTGCATTTTTTCTTTGCAAATTCCAGACTTGATATATCTAATCTTGGTGTCTGCTTGGGCAAAGAGTATTTCTTCTTTTTCTTTACCATTTTAATCTATAATAATTTCAACTGAAAAAAACAGTTGAAATTAATTAATATGAATATGAATCCAAACTCATACGCACGTGTTCTTCTTCTGACTTGAATCAGGTACTGGGCCCTAGTAGCAAGGCAGTCTACTTTAATCACAGACATTTGTTTCTTCTTAAAACTTGAAAAATTGCCTAAGTTTTTAAAATCCTGTTTAACATGCTCAATCACTTCTTTAGATGGGAACTGTCCCTTCCTTATAAAACCTTTCATTGACCTGGCTTTGCTTGATTACTTTTAATATATGAAAGGGATTAAAGAGAAACTATGAAAACAAAATCTTCCTCACTTTGGTGCCTGTGTTTCCTCAAATACATATTCCCATCTCTGCATTTTGATTTTTACTTTTTTTTTTTATGTGCCAATATTTATAAAGGATGGGAATAAGATTCCCTTTTTGTTCCTTGGTGAGAGAATTATTTCCCTCGGCTGCCTTTTCTGTTACTACAGGGGCTCCAGGATCTTGGAAAAGAACAGCAGAATGGGAGGAAGCACTTTAAAAGAAACAAATTAAAAAAATAGAGAACTTACTTGGAAATATTAAATGATCGTATTTTGCTATTTTAGCTGCAAGATTGCACCAGGACACAAAATGCCCCCATTGCTTTGGATATAAGGTGCTTCCAGCTTTCCACTCAGCACTTGGGATGTGTCAGCTCTGCTAAGGACTGTTGCTAGCTCACAGGTTACATGTTCTGTGTCCCAGAGAGAAGCAGCTTGCTTCTGCATTTAAATATTTCCACAATCCATGTATGGTAATCCTGGAAAAATAACCAACCAACCAACCAACCAANCCACCCCCCCACACAAAAAGATTTACTAAGTCATTGGAGAAGATAGAATCTGAAGATCGAAGATCAGTAATGCTGTTTGTAAATACATCTTCCTACTTGTGTGGCAGAGCATTCTCCAGTGCTGTATTCAATGGGGCTTCTTTGTACCCTGTGTAACCTTGCCTTTTCTGCTGCTGAAAGAGCATTTTTCACAGCTATTTCTCTCCCTTGCCATGGATAACTGTTGCAATTTGATATGCAAGACATCCTTTTATTCTAATTTGTTCTCTAAATTGGTTAAACTAATACCACATTAGCAATTTGTATTGTCACAGCCATTCAAGTGTCATGATAAATGATTCCTTATGTTAAAGATGCTGTACTGCATTGCATTTCTTACAGCTTTTGGGGTTGATGCTCTGAACTCTTGAAATTTTCTTGTGCTTGCTTTTCTTACTTTCTTTAATATTCTTCAATATTAAATAATAATTCTTTATTATTCTAATAATTAATAATCTGTTTATGTCTGGTTTGAATCCAGTTCTGTTCGACATTTGACTATTAACAAGAGGGCATTTGATGACTGAAGGTTTCCTTATTGCAAAGATTTCATTTTTTTACCTAAACTAGAGAAACTTGCAGAGCATGGTGATCAACATAGAAGAGTGATGAAATGGAAAATCAGATTGTAAGGTAGGAAAACCTTATACCTTTCAGGTATGTGAGCCTTTAATACATTAGCACTAATTGTCCCAGCCCTGGTTCCATGGAGATGTTAAAAACCATGAAACTCTAGTATGTATTTCAGTATCTCCAATGAAAATGTATCAAAATATAATTGTGTAGGCCAAAGTACAAATGGTAAATTATTGAGTAATATCTCTCAGAAGGGATATCTTATTTTTCCACTTCCAAGATAAACTCCTATATTCAACCTTAAATAAATTCTGCGTTTAAATGATGTCAGTGACTTGCTAGCTCCTGTTCTGTCACTGGGACCATGATGTAAGCTTCCACAGCTGCTGCTCCAGCAGCTCTGGGAATGGCTCCTAAAGACACTGCAGAGGTTCCAAGCATGTTGTCCTGCATCGCTTCATAAGAAATTGTGCCATGTTAGGCTCCATGGTGAGACTGTTCTATTGTGCTCATGGCACTCAGAAGCAAACTAGATTCTATGAAATGTGAATTGCTATTGAAATTCTAAGTAGCTTACCCAAATTCATTAAACAACAAGAGCATTCAAAACCTCTCTAGTGTCTGTGAGCCATTGTCTTAGACACATTGTAAATACATGCAAGTTGCCCTGTGGGTGCCTAACTGCTGTTGATGTGCTCAGATACATTGCTGAGCTGCTTCTGGGCTTTTTTTGCCAGGTGGCATTAACAGAAACTCCAAAAGCACTTAAATCATCCCTTTGTTATTGTGCTGGAACTAAGACTGCAGGGAAAACCTGCTCCAAATTAGTCTGTCTCCTTAGCTGGACTCTCTCTTTTCTGTGCATGGAGAGCACATCTAAGGTTACAGGCTGCCAGTGGATACAGGCTTAACACAGCAGCATCAGCATGTATATGTTTGTGCATGTTCTGATGAATCAAAAATTTAGATTCTGTTATTTCTAGGATGGAAGAGCAAGATTCAAAACCCTGCTCTGCTTAATTTATAGGTGAGACTTGAAATTCGGTGGTTCAACATGCCATCAGACAGGCATCACTGCTCTAGTAATAGACAGGCTGGTTTTATTCCAGAGGGGAGAACCTATAAGAAGTAAACTGCCTGCAGAAAGCTGACTCACTTTAGTTCCTTAAGAACCTAGACCTCATGATTTGCCCAAATTGCAAAGGCAAACAGGGACCTTGAAGTGGATCTGCTATGTCCTGACTTCTTATGTCTGCCTGCTGAAACAATCCCTCTTTTCTTGTATCACTGAGAAATGTGATTAGGAGTTACAACTTGCTTCTTCCTTTTTCTATGAAAAGCTCAGCCAAAGTCAATGTGAGCAGATGATATAAATAATTAAAACTTAATGGTATCCTACATGTACTGTCTCACTCTTCAGGAACTATATTTTTTCACTTCTGTTTTGTATTTGATTGAGTCATTTAACACCTATCCTTGGCAGATGTCAAATTTTCAAAAGGGTATGTTTTGTAATGAATAAGAAACAATGAAAAAGACACAGACTGAGATACTCCAGGGCACCCAGGCATCTCTGCTACAGAAACACTGACTCATGTTGAGAGCTAAAGGTTCACCAGCCAGGAGGGCAGTGTTTAATCATGCACTGCATTTAACCCCTAAAATCCAGGCTACTTGCTTTCCCTATGATACAATTCATCTGGTTCAGTTTTTGGGTTTCAGGCAGTAAAAGCTGTGACAAAGACTCCCTGGCATTTTCAAAATGACAACACAGAAATCCAGTGCTCAGTTTCTACTGGTGACACATTCCCTATGTAGTGTTACCTGGAGTGTCAGAATCCATATGTCTGGATGTCCCAGCCTCTTTCAAGGAAGAGGTCAAAGATTTCTGTCCTTGTGCATGTGTTGTGTGTCACACCTTCTTATTAATGAAAAGCAGAAGATATTATCCTGACTAACATGTTGTGGGATTTTTCTTCAAGTAGAAATCAGGCCTGTCAGAGTTACAGGATTCTCAGTTTAGCATATTTAATGTAAGTGCTAATGGCACCATTATTACTCAAGGTAGTAGGTAATTTTTAGCTAAAGGGAAAGCTTTTCTTTTCTAATATATATGTATTTCATCCTTTATATTTTATCCTTTTTTTTTCTGTGATCACAAAAGTGGGGTTTTTTTTCCTAAACAAAATGTAAAAATTCCAGAAGCACTCATTCTTTGGTCTAGTTGGAGAAATTCCGTCATTAGCTTACATCAGACTTACATCTTTGTTTATATCCACAGTGAATTTAGCCCATTGTCCTTTGAGGAAGAAAACCAAAATACTCAATTAGAAACATGGTCATGACTAACTTGATCTTGAAGAGAGAAAATTTTAATAACTACTTGGATGGTAACATAATTTTTTTTAAAAATAATTTTTTTATAATTTTAATTTTTTAACAAATAATTATGGTCTTACCAGCCTAAACTTCTGAGACATGGGAGATTTATACAGTTCAACAATAGCATTTTGGTTAAATTTCATAATTGTCACTAGGGACTCCAGAATACATACAATCTGGAATAAAATGATCTAATAGTAGTTGCATGTGATTGTCCCTACTGAAGTAAATACAAATAAATTCATTAAGTAAACAAATTGATTTTAGTCTCTTAGCTATTATACCAGAGAATTAATTCTTCCCTAAAATGTGTTTCCCATTTGAGTTAATATACATGTGTGCTACATGAATCTATTTAGTTTTTTTAGTGTTGTATAGGGAACACAAAAGCTTAAGAAAGAAGATATCCTATCTGTAATTGTAGCCAGCAGTTACACTTCACATTTTTTCTTAAATTCTTTCCTCCGTCTATTTTGAAGCAATTTCTACTGACTGCTCTTATCAGTCTTTTCAGTGTCTTATTCCATTTGCTAACTCTCCCCTGAGCAAAGGAAAATCCTTTTGTTTTTCTGAAGATCAATTCTTTTAAATTGAGCATGTAAGTAAAGTCTCATTCATTTTGCACAATCTGTCCACTGGAAGACTTAAAGGTGAACAGTCCTTCTCCCTATGGAAAGTATTCACAAATAAGGAAGCTGCAGTCTATCTTTCTCTAACCTAGCAGAAATAAAAATATCTCATCAATCTGTACAAGACCTGTTGCCAGAATATCCACACTACAGTATGTATTTGACTTAAAACTGCCTTACCTATCTGTGAATCATGATACAACAGACAACAACAGTCCCTCCTTGCCAAAACACAGGAGGTTTCTACAAGAAACTGGCTCAGGTATCTTTATTTCATATAGTGATTCTCTATGGAGCCTTTTTTGTCTATAAAAAAATCCATCTAGATTGTTAGATGCTTGTGTGACCTCTGAGTAAACTATTTCTCATTTAGGGCTTCCTTTAGCAGGTATCATTCATGAGCCTTAAGTTAAGGCTTGTATGACTAAGCTGGAGGTTACATTAGTTGTTGACCTGTGATACAAGACATGCCTGTGTGCAGACAGCGCTGCTGGAAGCTGCATCTGGAAGATGAAAGGACAGGGATCCCCATAGGCAAGGCAGTGCATCTGCATCCAGCCTCCTGGTGGTCCATGATGATTCAGTGACAAGTCTGTCAAAGGCTGGGACTAATTTTGAGAGGCTTGCATAGCACTGCTTTTGCAAAGGCTTTACGGGGTAACCATTCTCTTCAACTATCGACCCCTCCTTAAGACATCCTTGTTTCATATGGAGGAAGACTTGTTTTTAGCTTTTGACAATAGAATAGGAAGAAAAAGGTGTAAGAAAAGGACAGAATTCTGCTCAGATATGGATAAGCTTGACTTGTGTCTTTGGGGATAGAACTCTGTAATAATAGTGGTTTCTTAGCTTCCCCAGGTTAGAACAGATTGGACACTGAATACTTCACTGTAATATAAACCTCCCCACTGCTGCTGAGGATGGAGCCAGTGACCCAGGTAAAATGAAGATCCTTGAGAGAACATCTGACTTTTTTTCTTCAAACGCACAGGCCTGTTTGAGTGATAAGTCCATTCAGATAAGAGAGCATGTAGGTCAGCCTGCTTTTGCTGTTATCTCCCCTTAGTGATGAAAGGGTTAATAGTACTAGCATTTAGTCTAGCAGAGCCTGGTTTCAGATGAATAGGGGCAGTTTGTGCCTTCTCAGTGCCTCTTTCTGGCTGTCCTCATCCTGTACAAGGCAGCACTGTATGTTGAGATCCTGAAGATCCTACTGCCTGTAGGGCTTGACTTTTTTTAACCTTTCTTTGGTAAATAAAATGAAAGAAATAAAGTAATTGTTAACTGTTTGAAGACTTTGCTTTGTTTCCTCCTGGAGACCCACTGCAGTATAAAATCAGAATTTGCAAATATATCTATGCCTAGCACCTATACTCAGAAGAAACTGTAGAGACTTGAATTCTACAAATCGTATTAAAAAAACCTGCAGAATTGTGGGTTTACATTGAATTTGACAGAAGGTAGTCTGTAAAGTGAAAACACACCAAAAATCTACCTTTTTCTACTTTCAATGTGCCACTCCCCAATTATAGAATAATATTTATTTTACTGTCAGTCATGGTATTACTGCTTAACAATTCTTAAAATGTCTTATTCTTCCTTTCTGCTTATTTTATTTTGTCATCTTTCATTCTATTCTCCATCTCTGTTGTTTTTTTCAGCTGGAGAATTTTGATTCTCTGTGCTCTCCTCTATACATCTCAAAGTGACCTCTTTTTAATCAAAGCTTGAGTTCAGTGAGTAAAAAGTGACTTAAAGAGAGTAAGCCCTTCTAGCTCACTATGTGGCCATGTACCTATGTGGTTTGGGCCTTAACTTAATATAAAAGCCAAAAAATAAATGAGCCTGCCAGTTAACCAAAAGCTATCAGAACCTGGAGGCTGCTAAAATGATCATTACTGTGGGCTTCTCTGCTACCACTCAGCAGCCAGCTGCACAAGTCCTGCCGTGGGATGGACCTGCCAAATCAGAGATGGGCGTCCCTTGGAGCTAATCTTGAATAGATTGAAAATCAAAATATGAGGTATTTTAAATGAAATATGCTGTGTTCAGCAGAGTAACATTTCAAATACCAAGGTCTATTCCATCAGGCCATACCTGACTGCTTTACTCCCAAGGCACTGGCAGGCTGTCAAGCTTTTGGCCCTGCTGAAGGAGAAAATCTATTTTGTTGATTCTGGCATCTAACTCAAATATTAGTGTCAACCTAAAAGTATTAAAAGATGAGATTCCTTATGGACAAAAGTGAATTCTTATGGGCAAAAGTAATTCTTTCTTGACACATTTCTAACAGTCACTAGCTCAGCAAGGACATTGTGAGGCAAGATTTATGTTTGTCTCTAGAGAAAACTTCTTTAATCAAATTAAGAAAGATGAATTTAAATCAAGATTTGAGCTTGTATCTATAATATGCTAACTGATTTATTGTATGTTATACAGGAAACAGAAATACCTCTTGCTTTACATTAGAGCTAAATATTAATATACTGATATAAAAATATAAGGACAAAAAGAAATAAACTAGGCTAAATTGCTTAACAAGCCCTCATAATTTCATCCAGTTACTTCAAAAATGTGCAAAAATCCTGGTTCAGTTTTGGATACCAGAAGCAGACCTAATTGTTTAGTCATGACGGAGGTTCCTGAAATTCTATTTGCTTCTAGTGCTAATTATGCTCATTAAGAAGACAGCAATTCTATGACTTCAACAAATATTTCATAATTTTGATGGTACATGTTCAAATAGATCTAGTTATTTAAATGGAATTGGCTCTGGAATGGCTGAACACAAGATTAGATCTCTTTTACACTCAATTTCTGAAGCTGAACAGTTTTCTAACCTCAGGATCTATAAGCTCATTACTGGATATTTACATATGGGTTTTGGTGACAATGCAAGATAATTACCAGTAGTTCCTTTCTCAGCTGAAGCTCTTTTAGTGTTTCCTCCTCCTCCCGCATAGTCAATCCTCTTAAAAATGCATGAAAAATATGCACATTGCTCCATTTAACAGGTGCTTTTTATGTGCTCTCAGGACAGCACATAATTGTTATTTAGGCAAAGTATTCAATATGACTTCCAAACTATCAACGAAAGATGGTCCTGATTTTTTTCCTCACCCATTTTCTCTGTATAGGTTTTTTTTTCTACTTCCAATGTTTTTAGATGAAGTTCGAGAGTAATTTTTTTTTGAGTTTGTTACAGGAAATTGTTTGCTGAAAAGACACACTACTAATTAGCAAAAATAGCTCTAGCTGTCAACGAGCAAGTTAATATGAATTCATCAGGGGCATTTGGGTGTTTTTTAGAACATTATACAGTCTATTGTCTGCTTTTTAAAGATAAAATTTACTACATTTCAGCTATCATTTAGGCTAATACAAGACATTAGTGCAAGAGGCTGATTTCAGTTGTATGGGTGTCCACTGCAGGGGTATTTCTCCAAGAATGTTACGATGTAAAAATACGCTGTAGGATTATTATTCCAAGATTCTTCTGATGCAAAAGAAGCTTCATTTACTGAGGGATCAGCACCAAAAGCCCTTTTCAGACTGGTAAAACCTTTGCCGCATGCCCTGCCAGTACTGGGTGTTGCATTGCATAGCCTTGCCAGGCAACACAGGGTTGTGGCTCCTGCTGATGTCAATGCTTCTTGCAGATGCAGCAAAACACTTCTGTCAAAACCAGAAAATACTGTGTTTCTATGGGGTGAATATGATAAACCACAGCAAGGGCAAAAACCTCAATTGTGCCCTTCAATCTGCATGATTATTAGGGTTTTCTGCTTAGGGCCGATTCCAGCTCCCAAACACATGGAGATTTATTTTGGGGAAAGAAAAGAGAAGGCTCCTGACTGAACAAACTGAGTAATTCTGCGGTTGTTATACTTCAGCAATGCTGGGGTCTTGGTGGAAATATGCACTCAACCCTCTTTGACTCCTTGAGCTATACTGATTCAGACAGGAGGTGTCTATAGAAAAGCAGTGTCACGTTCATGAAGAGCAGCCACAGAAAAAGTGAATATATTTCTATCAAAGAGACCCCAGGTCTCAGAGGAGAAAAAGTGATGCAGGTGATCAGGAGGAGATTGGTGCAGTGGTTTTCTGTCAACCTTTATTTGCATCATAAGCCCACCATCTTCCCAAAGGAGCAGCAGGGCTGGCAGCCTGCTCAGCCCCACTGTGATGGGGCTCGGGAGCACTGGCTGTGCTGCTGAGGGAGGGATGGTTCACGCCTTGCCACCATCTCTGCAACACTTGGCTCTAGACAGTGCTGTTCGTCTCTCACTTTTAAGAGTGCTAAAAGGTTTTCTCTCCTCTCCATGAGGGTAAGCAAATGCAGTGTAAGTGCGTGTGCTTCTGCTGAAACACCAGTATTCTTTGGTTGCCATTTGTTGTTCTCGTTACAAAGAACGATCTTTCTGTTAACCTAATCTAAGTGATCACTTGGACACTGCAAGACTGTATGTTGGTTTTAAGCTACGATATAGCGATGGCCTTAGGGAAATTCTACAGATGCCTTGCCACAATCCATTTCTTCCCCATGAGGAGCTACCAGACTAGTTGCTTGGATTCATTTGCCACAGCTGTTTGCTTCTTTGACCTCAAAGCTACGAAGGTACAGTGCCAATGGAATAAAGAAGAGGCTGCCTTTTAAATTACTGATAATAGGAATTATTTTCTAAAGTAAAAAGAAACGGAAAACAGTGTTCTTACAGCCAAATGGAACTACTCCTGTGAGTATTTTGCCTTCACCTTTTATTTTTTTTCCTTCCCTTTTTCTGTTCACCTGTAGACATAGATAAAAAAGCAACATGATATTAATGTGCTTATTAGTCTGGAATAATTTAAGATGGACTAATATCTCCCTGACATAAAATTGTTAGCTCAGTTCTGTCATGGAATCAGTCATTGCAAGCTATTAAATTTCTTAAGCACAGCTACTAGGTAGGTTCCTCATTTTATTTATTTCTGCAGTTCAAACATATCCCATTTCCATTCTGACCAGATATTCCTATCTCGTGCTTATTTATTTGAAGTTATTTATAGGTGATACTGTCCCAAGCTAAAAGCTCAGCACACATGAGATTATGAGTATTAAAATATAATTTGTCTAAAAACCAAAGGCAACAAATCTAGGTCAAAGATGTTGCCTTGGGCAAAGTCCACACAAATTCTTTTGCATCACTGAGTATTACAGCTTCTGTCTTTCTGTTTAAAATTGCTCATACTTCATCAGGCAGGTGCCTTTCTATGCAATGGACATACCATTTAAAATCATCTCAAGAACTAAGTGTGGAAATCCTGGGCTATCTGTTGCACAGAAAAACAAACCGCTACCCCATAATGTACATCAATGACTGGTCTTTGGGATTTGGGTTTATATTTTCTTCTTTTCCCCTTTTGAGGAAAAGACCTGCCCCTAAACATGAGGTGATTGGTATAAACAAAGAACTAGGGAAATTTGAGGAACTCTCACATTCTTACTTTTTAAAGGTGTTCATTCATGTAAAAATCCACTAAATGGCTCAACTCTGTTGTTTCACTTTTATATCGGTACTGCTGCATAAGTCCTAGTTTCCTGGTCAGTTTCCTGTGTTTATATCATGCTATTTGTGGTCGGTTCTCTGGAGTGAATTAGTTCTCTCCTAATAGAGGCTAGATTTCTTCTGGGTCCTCAGACAGCATGACTGAAGTCAGCCTTCTGTGGGCTTTGAGCAGTAAGAATGGGGGCACATACTCACCAGGTGGCTTAACAACCAAGGTTCATTTTGTCACAGTCTGCAAAGACCCTGTAGGCACACCCAATGAGCATAAAGTGGATAATATCAGAGCCTGAAAAGAAGGATAATAATGTGGGAGAAGAAGAACTGAGGTTTATCGTTGCGATTCAGGACGGCTCATGTAACAACACATAGAACTCGGATTTCTTCAGAGGGCTTGTAGCAAAGTTTATTGAAAGAGAGATTCTTTTTATACAGTGTTTCAGTACAATGAATAGGATTGGTCCTTCAGGGCACCACTTTTTGTAAACATTTCTACCAGTAAACAAGTTGGAAAAACACCAGGTGTCTAGAGGAAGATATCTACAAGGATTGTGTTGGGTTCCTCCTTATGATTTCCCAGGCCAGACTGAGAGAGTTTTGTTCTTGGCTTTCCTACAGGCTTCAAGCTTCTGCCTGGAGCCTAAGAATCCATGTTCTAACCACTGTCAGTTCCCACAGAGGTTCCGTCTTTTTCAGCTGATATTGATCAAGTAGGAGTGTGTTGCATTAAGGGTATAGGAATTTACCAGAAATAAACCCCCTTGCATTTCATCTAGTCCCCAGAGGTCAAAGGGACTGGGTACAGCTGAGTTTAACCTCTGATTATAGCCAGTTTAGCAATATAACTCTGGCCAAAGTCAAAAGAAGAACTTGCATGTGCAGAGATGCACAAATATGCAGTTTATCAATCCAGTACTGTAGGTCTGATCACATTCAGCAAGGACTTTGCACAATCTAGATTCACAAACAGTAGAGTTTGTTGGAGAACTGGAAAACAAATTCCAGATCGCTGGTGAGTGCTTCACATAGGTGTGCTGAAAAAATACTGCTATAAAGAGAAAATCTTTCTGCTCCCCAGCATCTCCTAACTTGTAAGAATATGTACGTGCCCTCATATTTTATTATGAAGTTGAAACTTTTCTTGGTTGCATGCCTTCTGTAGTAATTCGCAATACAATTAACTCCCCATTTTTGAATTGATAGAATGATTAAAAGGCAGACAAAAGAGATACAGAAAATGAAGTTTTTTACCAGTGTAGTGATATTTGTATGTTGTGGAGCACTACAGTGTTGAATGATTCTATCTTTGCTGAAAGGTAGGGAGAGACAATAATTTTTTGTCCCTGAATTATGTGTTGCTCCCTACTTAAATAAGCAGTAGTGAAGTTCTGCAGGTTACCACCATGACTTCCTATTGACAATGAAAATAAAAGAACGGAAGGGTTTACAAATATCAACAAACATTTTTAAGCATCAGTTTCAACATGTGTCTTACAAAGTGTCATGTTGTGTGTCACCAGATGGCACACATTCCCACGTGTTTAATTTTCATCCCTTCAAGAGTCATTGATTTCCAGTGGCTGAAAATGCTTTTGAGTGCTTATAAAGAAATCTTTATAAAATCATAGAATAATTTAGTATGGAAAAGACCTTTGAGATCACTGAGTCCTACGGTAAACTTAACACTACGAAGTGCATCACTAAATATATAGATTTATAATAAATTTATTTAAAAATGAAGCATGTTTATATTTACTTGGTATTTATTATGCATGTACTGCAAAAGTGGCCCAAACAAATGCAACTTTCAGTTCTGTGTTTAATTTCTTCTGCTTCACTTGCCATACAAGAATTCTGGCTCTGGGCTTAACAAGAGCTAAGAATTCATTCTGCTGTTTCCCATAGCTTTCAACTTACACTTTCTAACTTTTTGGGGTTTTGATGCTACTTTTGTATGACATTTTCATGCTTGGACACTAATTTAGTCTTTTTAAATTTAGCCTCACATGTGCCAAGCTAATGTACCTTAACACCACACAAAGTGCCACAATCAGATATATCTCAGCACAGATATGGAATATTCTTACAGTACCTGATTTTTAAACATAGACATGCATATATGGTTAGTACATAGTTAGGCTAGAGAAGAATATACCAGATCTGGTCAAGACTTATCCTTGAAGTAGATTATGTGAAGATGAAAGGAATTTTAAGTTTCTTTGTGGGGAAGCTGAAGTCATGGGATGTAAAGATGACTGGAGTGGGTAGCTGAACAATCCTCACATCTAAACAGAATCACTGTTGTCTGCCCATATGGCTTCTGATTTAAGGCAGGCAGAGAAGATGCAAAAGACAAATCAGGATGTCTCCAAAAATATCAGCTATGTGACCTAATGCATGAATCAAAGGCACAATGCTGGTAGTGACTAATACCAGAGTGAATGAATTTGCAAAAGCAATAGGTTAGTTCAACAATAATCGATACAATGGAAAAACATCTATTATGGTGTCTAATGAATTGAAAGTGTATGCGTGTGTCACTGGGCTATTGAATGGCTTCATCCCATTCTATGGCCCCTGCTTTATGCTGGTCCTTTGGTTTATCATAAATTGGGTGTTGCACATATTGTGTGGCAGAGAAGAACTTCTCTCACTTGCTTTTCGACAGTGTTTGGCTGGCTATTGTGCTACAGAGAATGTTTTATTCCTTTCAAAAAGCATGTATAAATAGTTATTCAGAGTGACATAAAACCATCCATAGAATGTTTTCTACTGCAGATACTGATCTCCAACAGATGAAGGGCATGTTTTAAGATATTTCAATACTGCTTATGAATGTTTAAACTTGACTATGAATTTCTTAATCTTAAGTTATTTTTGTTATTCTAAGTCCCCGCTGAAAACAAAATTGCATCTGTTTCTTTATACGCCCATTTGCTAATACACCTTTGACAGGTGTATTATGAATGAATGAATTAAATGAACCTTGGTTGTTAAGCCACCTGGTGAGTATGTGCCCCCATTCTTCTTTTTTCTCATGTATTATTATGGTTTTTTTCCTCATTAAAACGGAAGCAAATAGCAATAATTATGTTGATATACTTATTTTGATACATTAAAAGCTGTAGTTTGGATAGTAGATATGACTTTCTAGCATATACTTGCTTTCCAAGCTGCAACCAATTTACAGCTACGTCCATTACCATTATTTACTAAAGCATATATAAACTTTAATATCCCAAAGAACTCATATTTTAATAAATGAAACATCGTCATGCAAAAGCATACGGTTAAATATGATACTGTTTTATTATATTAGACCTTTTGTGCAGAGGAGAAAAATGTAGTATCTAAGCATTTCAGATGTTGATTCAACCATGCAGGGGAGCTAAATCTAATGAAAAGCACTCTTTCTTAAATCCTTGTCTGAATAATTTTTTTTAATGTGATAAAAAGCAAACCACACTTCGATAAGCAATGTGTTGATAATACTAGAAGGATATAAATGCAAGTAAGAGAGTTATTTCCTTTTACCTCATACAGGTGTAGTGATTTATTTATTTTTATATGTTCACCTTATTTTTGCATGTATAATTCCTGTTATAGACTGTCATTCCCAAATTGTTTAAGTGCACATTTGATTACCATTAAAAATGAGTTAAATTTTTTAAGTGCTTTGCTTAATTTACATCAGATAAAAATATTCTTTTGAGAGAAAATCAAAACTGACATCTCAGTGGTCTGAGTGTTTGTTCCTCTCCTGATTGTTGTTTGCATGGATCCCCTTCTCCCACAACTGCAGCAGAACTGCTCACCTTAACAAGCCAAGATCAAGGCCAAAGTTTTTACCAGGAATTTACCAGGAATGAGCACATTCCTTATGAGTTTACCTGTTTTGCCCACCACACACAATATTATAGCAGTTTAAGTTATGAAACTCATTGATATTTGGCAATTGTTATATCAGGCAGGAAGATACAAATGAAAGATTTCTTCCATTCCATAAGATCTGCCAGAAATCCATGTGCTCTGCTGGATCTCCAGAGCAGGGAATTGTCGACCTGGGCCAATAAGTTGCAAATGACAGCAATTAGCTGTGACACAAATTGATTGTTTATAAGCATATGTTTTCTTAGCAGAGTTTGTTTATACCTATCCTCTACTCCCAAACTTCTGAATACAGAAGACTTTACTACTTCAATTACCTTAACCAAATTACCTGATATTTTCAGACAAAAATGACTCTAGATGCACAGACATTTCCAACAACAACAAAGATCAGTACATAAGTTTTTGAATTAATGATTTCTAAAAAATTATTCATAGACCACAAAAAATGCAGTTTCCCTGAGAAAATCTTTGAATGGGAAAATAATTAAAGTTATATAATTTCCTTTCATGGAGGCTTTCATTATAAATGGAAACAAAATTTTACACAATCAGGAAGAACATACCTTGCTTTAAAAACACTGACTTTGAAAAGAGGTCTAAAGAAATAATTTGCAAGAATTTATCACACAGACTCATTTCTTTCCCAACAGTAATTTGTAGGTGATATCTTTACATATTATCTGCTATAATATGCCACATGAAATTATTTCAGTTTGAGCTTTGTATACTTAAAATATTATTTCTTAAAAAGTGGCTTGAAGTTCATCAGCATTAGAAATCTTGTGACTCTGATCCACCCCTCTTGTATATAAAACATTTTCTTATTGATGATAATATGATTTTTTCACCCTTGAAACATATCATTAATGTTAATGTTGGTGTTACTTTTGTTCGTATTATTACTATTCAATATTGTTTAAACTTATGGTATAACGATTCCATAATATTCATAAATGTGAGGTGATACACAGTAATATTATAAACAAACAGCAGTAGTAAGAATGATAATTGATAAATAACTTATAGCATTTTTATAATAATTAAAGTCTACAATCAGAAGTGAAGTCTCATCAGATTCTAGAAGCTCTTCGAAAGCTACAGTCTTTCTCCCACAAAACATATATAAATCCTTCTAAGACAGGGATAAACATGCCAATCTGCAGAATTCCTAATCTATGCAAAATGTAAATTCTTTCAACTATAGGCCTGTTAGGAAAAAAAATTACCTCTGATGTGATTCATTTTGTTGCTTTCCTCATTTTTACAAAATTTGGTTTTCCTAAATGACATTAATCTTGCTTTGAGGATGAGGCAGCACACCACAGGGGAATTGCTCCTCAGAGCCTTACTGGAGCATTTGTTTCTCCCAGACAGCCACTGCTGATGGTTTCATACAGTCTCTCTCTCTTCCAGGTAGCCTGTTGGGCTTACTGAGCAATTCTGGTTACTTTCCCAGTATCTCTTCCTGCCAAAGATAGCTGCAAACAACCATATTACATAGATGTCCCCTTAGGAGTAAATATAAGAGCCTTTAAGTGGAATTATAGGGGATTTTAAAAGCCTAACCAAGTATTCCATGTCTCCAGGCAACTAAGAAACAAAAAGCTCACAGCTTTCGTAACTGGAATACTAGAATTATTTAAAGTGAATACAACTCCTGGGTTTGTCCTGCCTCAGAATATATTCCTTTGAAAACCTCAGTCAAGGGTGTTAATAATTTAAATAATATGCTTCTTTTTCCTATCTGTTTTAATTCTGTGGAATAAAAGGTATCAAATATCAAATCCAGTGACAAAGGCCTGATGCATTGTGGACACAGGGGCCTGCTTGACTTTTAACCCTGCAATTTAACATTTCCTATATGCACAGCACATGAGGAGGGTTGCTTTTCCCTGGTATAGCCGATTACAAAGGCTGAATGAGGAGAGGCAGGAGAAAGAGGTGTTGTACCTGTCTCAGGTCATTAGCAGCTCTCTACCTCAATCAGAGCTCAGCTTTTAAAGGAATTGCCTTTACAGTGAGCTCCTGTGGGAGCACTGGGGATAAGCAACATGCACAGGTATCCTTATGCTCAGGATGTCCTGCTGGAAGAACACCACACACTGGGGGGTGGAAAAGCCGAGCTGTACCCCTCATGTACTGGGGCGAAGCATTGTGCTGATCACTTGCAGAGGACCTCCAACAGAACAAGGTTAAAACTGAATTGTCTCACTTCTTTAACAACTCAGGCCAATAGGGAATCCTAAGCCACAGCTTCAAACCTTGACTGTCCAAAAATCTTGGTAAAATTCATCCCTGGATGACAAGACTTGGAGCTGTAGGCTCCCCCAGCTCGCAGTACTAATGTGCATAAGAAACACCAGCTTTCATTTGTATGTCAGCCTGCAGAGTCAGCTCTAACTCAGGCAAGGATTTCTAAATTGCGTTTATTACAACCCAGCTTCTGTCCTTGGAAAGAAAATGTGCTCCTATGATCCTCACGATATCTGTCCCCCTGCTCCCCCTTGTCCTCAGCCCATCTCTTCTATCTGTGCCTGTACCAGATGATTAGGACAACCATAAGGTACAGCTTAGAAAAGTGGGCTCAGATGAAACAAAGTAAACATTTTCATACCTATGGGAATACTGTATGCCTTCTCCAGGAGGTCTCTAGGCACTAGTAACCATATGTTATGCTGTTATGTTTTCAGAACAATCCTGGTCACAATTATCTTCCAAATGTCTCCTTGAGATGACTAGGGAATACCATTCACTGATCATTCCCAGATGCCTGGCACAGGTTTCTGCTCTGAAAATTAAGATAGTTAATAGCACTGGTAAAGGCTGTTCTGTGTCAACTGGCATCATTGCCAGGGTGTGGTCATCTTTGGTGTCATATTTGTTTCAAGTTTAATGCAGATCGCTTGCTAGCTGATCTGTTCAGGAGGCAGCTACACCAATAGAACCAAAGCTCTTGGTTGGCAATGTTTAGCTTTGTGGTTGTAGGTCATGATCTATGGAACTGTAGCTGAATGAGGAACATCTTTTACTCCAGCTTTTGAGGTTTTTAAAAAAGAACAGATGAAAATGAATAAATATCTTTAGGATCTTCTATGGCTTTTCCTTTTCTGATAACTCATTCAATCTTGCCTGTACAAAACAATGTGTGGCTGCCTAAAATGGGATTATGAGATGCAATTGTATTTTCTCCTCCTAGCTATTTTTGATGAATCTGGAGGGAAGATCATTAGATAAAAGAGGAGTGGAACTATGCTGTTTTACAGTAGAAATAAGAGAGACTGTATTTGTAGAAGTGGGAGAGAATGAGAATTCTTTCACCACTGGGAACGTGAATGTCTCTCAGCCTTGTGCATACATACATAATCCAAGAGCAGAGGAGAGAAGGTTCCTCAGAGCCCTTACACAGCTGGTTAGTCTTCCACACTAAAGCCCTCTGGAGATTTCAGTTCAGAGCCAATTCCACAACATCTGGATTAGTTTGAAATTCACTTGGATTTATTTTATTAACAGATTGCCTGGGGAGGGTGAAGAGTCTTTGTCACTGGAGGTCTTTACCACAGCTTATACAAAATATGTGTTCGGGACTGATCAAGGTGTAATAGAGTCTGTCTTGGGCCAACAACTGGACATCTGATCTTTGTAATCTATTTCAGCCCCATTTTATTAATTTTCTATGAATATAATAATATGAAAAGAAGTACCTGACTAAAGTCTGAAGAGAAACTCACTTATTTTTCATTATAGAGTCCAGAGTCAAATGGATTTTTATACACAATCACACAGTATATTAATAGCAGACCAGTTTTAGAACATATTGACATTTTGTGATATCAAGTCAGAGAGATCTGAATTACTGGAAGAAAAATACTTCAGATTTTTTTTCCTCTTCCTCCCACTTATCTAGGGGATGTGAGAAAAGTAAGATTATCTTAATATGAAGAAGTGAGATAATCACATACCTTTTAAAAGCACAGTAAAAAGAGCTATTCATGAAGGTTCAAAATACTAGTAATTAATTTGGACACTCCCTTGCTTTGCTTGTTTGATATATGGACATACTTTACCTCTATTGGATTACCCTGTCCTAGCAAGTGACTTTTAACATTAATTATCTAAGCACCAGGTCATGTGCTTGGCACCTGCCTAACGAGACACTAAATTGAAAACATCAGCATTGTCAGTCAAAAGATGTGGGGTAGATATTGTTTTTGGGTTCACAGACATTTATTGTAATAGTAAGGAGTTAAAAAAGTTTCTGAATGAAAAGATTCGGAACACAGTTGAAGAGTCTCCCTGTTGGGAAAGTTACAACCACTTTTGGCAAAGCTCTGCATCTTGGAATAGACTTAAATATTTGAAAGCCAAGTAAACATGCCACAAAGTCAACAGTCACATTATGCTTAAAAAATTGGAAAGTATGCATATGTCTTTTTCTTCTTATCTGTCTTTTGTGCAAATATTCTGTATTAAGAATTATTAGAATTTGAAAGTGTAATCAAAAATTTTGAGGATAAAACAATAAATAAAGAATTATGTGTGTCTCATTTGGTGTGAAACAGTAGTTTCTGTAACAAATTTTGCCCTTGAAGGAAGAAAATTGCATTTTAGAGGAGAGGTTTTAAAATAACATTCACTCATTGCCCTACAATAATGAAAAAGAAAACAACAGAAACTTTTATATGGTACAACTAGCGGGATCACACTGGGCTCAGCAATTTCAGCTTATGTTCATTAAAGTCTCTGGAAAAACACCTTGGGAGTCTGCTTCCTAGAAAGACATATATTACTGACAGGTTTGGGAAAAACAGTTATGGAGAACTTATAGGCTCTGACTTATGTGTGAACTGTATGCGCATGCTTCTTGCTATCCACCATAATGACAAACCTGTCCTGTTGTGGAGTCAAAACTGTAGTAGGTGTAGGATGAAAGGCACTGATGTGGTAAATACTTACTTTGCTGACTCATGTTTATTTTAAAATATTTATGAACTAACTCCATATTGCCAGGCTACCTGCTAGATCAAGTATTACCCGTCTGCATCTCTATGCAAGATCAGGCTTTTTCTCTGTTTTTCTAATTGGCATGGAATCAATGTAAAAGAGCACAGCTAGCACAAATGTTGTACACAGATAACATCTGCCCATCCATGATCCAAAACAAAGGTGTGCTGCTGTGTGTGGTAGACCCAGTTCTAAATCACACAGGACCATGGCCTCACGAGTGCCACCTGGTTGTCTCCACAAGTTACAATCATTATTACCAAAGGAATGACCAGGCAGCCAGGAAAGCCCCAAAGAGCCTGTGGAAAGGGCCCAAGCTATTTGAGACTCTTTGTCTCCTGATAACTTATAATATGATTTCTGTCCACTCTGGTGTGTGTTCCAGGCCCATAATATATTTTTTGCACTCTGAAGTTGTATAACTAGCTATCTGTGACTGAGTGAGCTGGCATAGAGAGAGCTTGGTATGCCTTTATGAAATCCACTTGGATTTCAGTGAAGTACTCAATCAAACATAGCAGAGTTGCATGACTCACTAACATGAGTGTAAGAGAAAAAGGTGAAAGCCCCAGTTGCCCATGAGTCCCGTTTCTATTATATGGTTTGAAGTCCATTTGCACAATGGCAAAAACTATCAAAATTAAAGGTTTTGGAGTAAAATTCTTAATGCTGACCTCTAAAATTTGACATGCTAAAAGTCACAAACCACAAAAACATTTAACTCACAGATATGGTGCTTGATGTTAGGAAGATGGATGTTAATATATGTGGATGTGCATAAGATACATTCATATATATAATATATGAATACATTGCAAAAAGATTAGCCAGTAGTGCTAAGATTCAAGGCCAGCATGCTGAATAACTCTATATTTAGATTTATTTTATGTTATATTGATTACCACAGCGATGATGCGAAAATCATATATAGTATTTAAATATTTTACATTTTTTTAATATTTGTTGACACTAATAGTAAAAGAATGTATATCAAGCCAGGTTTCTGTCTTGTTTCTCCATTCCTTTCTTCATTACAATGATGTTGCTAGTTAGAGTAACTGAAAACATAGCTTATGCATTCCAGGCCAGAATTTTAAATTATGACTACAAAAGCTGTAATTGGTTAATGTAGTAGGAGACAGATAACGTGAATTAGGAGTAGCAAAAGTCTAAATAGTGTTAGAAAGAGTAAAAAACAGTTTCCTTATGAGGTAGCAAGAGGTAAATTCCCGCTGTTTTACTTATCTGTTCAAACAAAAGTGACTGTGCATCTTCAAAGAAAAACTTTCAGCTGGAAATGAAAACTCATAAGTTTAGAAGAAAGTTTAAACAATGTGCATCAGCACTGGAATAAATATTGCCCTCTTGGGCTATTACAGAAACACAGCATTGCTGGAGGGAGAATTATTGAAGTTAAAAAGTTCTTTATGCACCAGTCCTGTGAAAGAGAAGTGTGAAAATGAGATCGTTTTAAAATGAAAAGTCCTGATGAAATACTCAAGTACGTGGAAGGTGGCATAGGAGTAACTGTTTAGGAGTAGACAAGACAACTCCACTTTAACCAGTCATCAAATATCATATTTGAGCACCATAGCACCAAGGAATTCAAGTTCCCAGTGCTTCTAATATCTTAATATATTCAGCACTGTGTATCTGGCTTTTCTTTGCTGTGTGTCGTGGCTGAGAATACAACATTGGCATTAAGCAAATAATGGGAGTGTTGCTATGGGCTTCTGTGAGAGCAGGCCTCCGTTCAATGTGTTAAGACATCATCCCAGTAATTTTCCTCTTGCCATCTTCAATTTGGTGTAATACATTATCATAATAAAGGGAGCTGGGAGCAGCAAGATTTGATTAAGTGTCAAAATGCTCTCAGAAACTCAAAAAAATTAGTTTCAATGACAGTTCTTTGGTTTTCAAAGCAGACAGTATTCTTACAGGACAAAAAAAAAGATGGACAAGAAACAAGTTGAGATCCTGAAATTTAAAAATAAAAATAAACAATAAGGTCCTTGAATTTCTTGTGAGCACCTCAGGACTAGGAGAAACTGATAAACTCGTTTGTACCCATTTGTACTGTTGGGTTTTTGGTCAAGACTCTCAGAAGTGCTCAGGGGCTGGGTGTCAAGCTCCTGTTTATTTCAGTATTTCATTAGCTGAATGCAAGAGTTGGGGCCTTCACAAATTCATACCTATACTTATACATATTAAAAAATAACATTTTGCTCTAAAATTTTTTGAATTTCTCTTAGAAGTGAAAATAATTATTTCTAATAACATTTTTGAAAATTATTATTTTATCTCCATTTTGCTTTTGAAAAAGTAACGCTATATAGCAAGAGTGACTTGCTGAAAGTGACATTCTGTTTTTATTTCTTTTTTTACCATTGCCTCTCCTGAGGAATAGTAATATCCCCTATCTTCAAGTACCACTGGAAGGATAAATTAATTAATATTTGCAAAGAGCTTTGGAATCTTAAGCTGAAAGGTGCTAGATAAGTGTAAAGAATTATACTGTAAATTATGCATAAGCATTGTGAATGCAGCTTTTTCAGATGTGTCTGCTACAAAGATCACTCAGTAGTTCAGACATCTAAAACACGGATGAAGTAGGACTGTTTAAGAATTGATTAGTATACCTCTGGGGGTAAAAGAATGGCAGTCTGCAGCAATGCAGGAGACAACTGCTTCTACATCATGAGGAAAATGACATTTTGATACCATAAGAAGTTCCTTATACCTTTGAAGTTGAATCTTATTTCAAAGTCAGTCAGTATTCTTTATTTTTCATATAATTATGAAAGTGGCTTCATGTCAATGAGATTTTTTTTTTTAATGAAAACAACCTAGATGGAGCAGATAAAAATTTAAGGAAAACACTCTGACTTCTCTGTTGTTATCAGCCTCAATTTGGGCTGATCTTCCCAGCCCTTCTGAAATGGGCTTAGGAAGCTTCTTAAGCAACTGTTCACAGTTGTGTTGCTTTAAAATTAGGGCTGAATGTGAGTCATAAAATATTCTATTCTTCAAAGGCTCAGAGAAACGAGACTGCTAATGAGACAAAAATGACAAAAGAAGGAGCAAAATGTCCATCTGGGCAATTCATAATGGAGATTTGTACTATGGAAGTGGTCAAAGAGCTCTGGGTAGGAGGGACAGGCTGTGTCTAAGGCCAGGTCTGTGCAATTAGCAATGTTTCTAGAGAGCCACTGACTACACTGACTACTGATTAGACCAGGCAGCCCAATCAGGCTGACTAGGCTGACTTCAGTGCCTCTGTTGGTACTGGCTGGTACTAAAACAGGATTAAAGGGTCCTGGCGTGGGACTTTTGTGCCATAGCAGGAAGCAAGGAACTGCAAGTCTATTGGTTATTCTAGTATTAATATACATTTGAATAAATAATTATCAAAACCTGAAAATATGACACAAATTAAGAACAAGGAAGATGAAGATGTTTACCAGTATTCTCTTTTCCAGGATGCTGGGTGAGTGAAAATGCCAGCTGGTCCTTGAAATGCATTTTTCTTATTGAAGTATCTATAATATACAGTAAAAATTAAATTGTAAAGCATTTTCCATAAAAAAAAAAAAAAAAGGAAATTCTCCAATTTAAAAGAATGCACAGCAGAGCTGTCTTGTTCCCTTGACAACCTCAGTCTTTCCTCTACTGGCCATGAACTTTCTTCACCTCCCCAATTACCACATCAGCTCCTGTGCCTTCAGGGCTTCCATCTCCTGCCAGCTGAGTGGCACAAATTTGGTGTTTCTAGCACAGTCCTAATGGCCGTATTCAAGCTAATAACAAAAGGTGACCTACCACGCAAGTAGCAGAATGTATGCAGTCTTGGAGGCTTGTGGTGGTCTGAGCTGCAGCTAAAGCCTAGGTCTGAGTAGGCAAATAAAATTTGTGAGGCTAAACTTTACAGTGGGGAAGAAATATGAAAGTCAGAAATCCAAAGCAAAAGACAGACAACATTTTAGCAAGTGTGTCAGGTTGAAACAAAATCTTTGCACAGGAGTAATAGTTAGGTGGGAAAGGAGGAAACCACAAAAATAATTCCACTGAGAATGTTAAAAATAAAAAACCCTAAACAGAGTGGTGAGGTAGCTGGAAGAACCACAGGAGTAAAAAGTCTTGTGCTTTGCTTTTTAATGCTATATTCTTCATGTAATGATGTATCACTCTACAATTTGAAAAAGAGCATGTGTCTTGTCAGCCCTTTTATTTCAAAAGGAAAGAGAGAAGGGTCAGAAACGTGACCCAGTCTGTGAAGTTGCAGCAGCTCTGTGGCCTGCAAGAGATGACTGAGCAGAGAGTGAATTTCTCATTATGCCCTGCTGTGCTCAATAGCTTTCCACCAGACTTGCATCAACATCGGCAGTGTGTAACAACCCTTCAAATTTCTCATCTCCTACCTGTGGTGAGGTAACTTCTTCAAAGGATTTTAAAGCCAGCCTGGAAAATGAGAAGCAGCCTGCGTCCTGGGTCAGCCTTTCATGCAAACTTTGTGTGATCCCCTTGGCAGAGGTGAGTACAGGTTATAAAATCATCTTGTTAGGAAATTTTGAACACAGCAGCATTTCCAGCTGGGGAGACTCAAATTAGTGCCTAAATAAGAGGTTCTTTCTTTCAGAGATGCCAAGCAAAGACAAGGTGGTGGAGCATTATATTCTTGACAACAGGGCTGGTGATATTTAGTTTGTTAAAGGGATGATGTCCACTTCTTTGAGTCAAATTCAAAGTATCTAACTTTAACAAATAATTAAATGTTTTCAATGTGAATATTTTAAAAGTAAAGAAGAAAAAGAGTGCAATATCTTTTGCCATGGCCTTTCCAAAAGAGAAAATAATTTGTCCTGGAATCAAATGGGCATATTTTGCTAAAAGTTTGCATAACGAGAGTGACCTGAAGAGTCTAAAAGGAAAACAATGACTATGCAGGAAGTTCTTTCAAAAGTCTTTGGAAAGCAACTGGGACAGAAAGAATGAATCCCTCTTATTTTTATTTCCATTCATGAATGGGATGTTTTGGATTAAATCTAACTGGACTAGACTCGACCACATACTAGGTAGAAATAGTATTTTACATAGCAACTGTATCATCTGCAAATAAAAATTGGTTGAGAAAATTACAATTATTACTAGCATGCTTTACCATGATGCCAGATTTTTTTTTTAATTATACATAGAAAATTGCCTACATTAGTGAACGTGTTAAGTATTTACCAACCGGTGCACACAGAGTAAGAAAGACAGTTTCTCTGTTGTGGCAGATACCTCATTGGCTTTAAACTTCAATTTGTTATTGGAGATACAGATAAGAACTGGAAAGTCACATTCCCTTGCCACTAATTTACACAGGAATTTAAAATTAATTTTTCATGCAATGCCAAATTCCTTTTTGTGCTCATAAGCTATTAGGCCATATGCCACGTTATTTTGCCAGGTGTTAACATGGTACAGACAAATTATACGCCCCCTAAAATATCTGAGGGATTTTGAGAGACAAAAGTGAAGGGAGAATGCAGGATGAAAAAAACAACTTTTGCAAATTGCTTATAAAGACTTGACAAGATTTTAAAAAATGTTCTTATGACTTCAGTAACAACCACCGTATTTATCTTAATCCACAATTGAAAAAGATACAGCAGATGTATAGTGTTGATGAAAGATCTAATTTGACCTAACTTGTCCAACAAAGTTCTCAACTTACCAGCTTTGTTTAAAAAAATCCATCTTTAAGTACTTGAAGTGAAAAGTGTAGAAGAAAAGATAGCCCAATAGATTGCATTGGCACAGTGAAGTGGCATAATCTCTACTCCTGTCTTGTGGGTTTACCTATTTATTCAGGATATGATGATTCTTTTAGGAGCGGGAGGGAAGTTAATTAAATAGGTCTGCTATGTGTTAGAAATTAAGTGCAGTTCAGAAGCCTATGTCCAGTTCTAAAGAGTGACTATCAGATCTGCCGTTTTGATATCATTTCTAAACGGCAATATCTAGAAAATTACTGTTTCAATTCCTCTCTGCTTGTAGATCAAATAAAACTATGCACATAAATCCACAGGCAGTGATATAAAAGTGCCATACCTCTATTATTTCCTCTTAACCATTTGATCATTTGAAACTCATGCATATTTGCATGAGCCCTTTTAAAGATACTAAGATGAACACAATAGCATATCATTAAAATAGGAAAACAGATAGAAATATCCTTCATGCATACAACTAGTAACAGAAACAAAACCCATCAGTGGAGGTGTTAAATAGTTCGCTCATTTGAACAGATTTTCATCCTGCTTTAGTACCATTCTCCAGCCCTTGCCTAATCTGAAATTATTGTGGTAATTAGCATATAATAATTTAGTTGTAGCATGCTGTGTTTGTCTGCCACTAAAAACCCAGAGAACTACTCCAGGAGTAAATAGTTATTAGGATACTAATTCCCTGTTCACTTAGTAACGTCTGCTGTAAGGTTTGAAACACTTTGTCTCCAGGCAAATATTAGCAGTTAAAGGTAATATTCACAGCACTGTCTGAGATGCGAGCAATAAATGCTTAACAGTGGGCACTCTCTTCAGCTCAGACCTCAGCTAATTAATCTGTGCATGTGCCTGCCCAGTCTCACCAGGTTCCCCCTTCTTTCCCCACTATTAGTTCAGCAGGGTTACTTTCAGTGCCATTATGAAGGTTAAAGGACACTAAATATCTCCTTTATATCATTGGCGATGCTGGTAATATTATCAGCTGTTTCATTGCTCTTTAGGCTGTGATGCTGGGCAAAGTGCTGGGCAAATTGCTTCAGCTCAAGCAGAGGTTATGCCTATGATGCCATTTTTTCTGTATGAAATTCTCCACATCATTCTGGGGCCTTCTGGGTTTTCCTTCTGGGAATATACAAAAGGAGTTTCACAGTCTGTGAACTTGACTTTTTTTAGCCTTGTGAGCTCTGCTTCACAAAAGCTCCTCTGTGGGGTCCAAATGAGTACTGCTATAAATGAATAACAAGTTGCACTGCCAGACCCTACAAATTAGAGCCGTAGTACTGAAAAGTGCTTTGCAGAAATAGTTGTCACATGATGTGTTTTGCTCTTGCACAGAAATTGCAGGTGAAGGTTGATGTAGCAGATGGTATTAAACAATAGTTATCAGATGATAGAGAAATCAGCAATGGCATTTATTTACTAGGAGTCACAGAGGAGAGGATACATTAAAATCTGGGCATGAGTTCAAGCCAATTTTTGCATGGAATTTGGCAGTGTTTTGCATGATAAGAAGCTGCCACTGCAAGTGAGCCCAAGAAGACATTTCTTTCCACAGGCTCAGCTTGGGCAGTGGCATGACTCAGCCCCTTTACCAGTCCTGTCTTCTTGCTCTGCATTCTCATGTGGGAAGTCCAGTCAGACCTGGGAGCAGATGGTATCACAGGCACCTTCACTATATCTGCAAGGAAGACGGGCACCACAGAAACTTTGTGAAATTAGATAAGGGCACCACCAGGTAGATAGGGACAGAATGGATATACAACCTGGCCAAGATTAGATCTGGCAAGTTACAGGATTATTATCAATCAGTGGAATTGATTTTCCTGAGAATTCAAGAAAGCATGAGAGGACAACTCACTTCAAATCCTGTTTTCTTTTTCTAGCACTAAGAGTAGCAGCAGAAGTGCTATTTTTGTGGTGTGAGGTTCAGATCTTTCTACAACTGGCAACTTAGAGAAGAAAAATATGTCAAGTTTCTCAATCACTTCTTACTCAAACCTGAATAGCTATTGCCCATCATTGTTGCAACCTCTAATCTCTCAATCTAATTAAAAATTCTATTAAATGACAGATGGTTTTAGATAAATAATAATTTACCAGAGAGAATTCCATTGCTTTCAGAAAAGACTTGGTACTTTTCTTTGCAGTGCAGTTTTGATCTCAAATATGCACTTAATGAATCATGAGTATATTATTTATTGGGCAAAAAGGACAGCCGATTTTGAATAAGATTTCAAGAGGATCCCTGGAAAAAAAGAGTACTAAATCACGTAAAAGTTCTCTGCAAAGAATGAAAAGTGTTTTTCCCATATTTTGTGTTTCAAATTATGATAAAAAAACTGTATGTCACATTATATAGCCCTTATTCATAAGGCCAAACTTTTCTGGGAAACCTCTGTGCTTTGACATTAGTAAGGTCACCATAGGTATATGTCAAGGTACAATTTGTGCTGTAGTATTTACCACAGAATTTTCCCACTATATTTAATATAATTAATTTTATATTTGCAATATCTTTATATCAGCAAAATGTCACAGGGACCTAGATCCCTATGCCCTTTATGTACTGCAAAGAGAACAGATACATTGGCACTTGTTTTAAAAGTAAGGTACAATTAGCTGTGACTGCAAATACTAACATCTGAATTGAGCCTTAGAACCATGCATCAGCATGATTAGTCTGAACATGAAATTCATGAAGCTCAATAACTTTCTTTAGCAAAAGACCTTTTGCCATGTCATTACTTTCAGGCATTATTGTTGAGAAAAAAAAGTCTATTATTTAATATATACTGCTGTTGAATTATTGGCATCTAGAATTCAACTCCAAAAATTTAGTGATCGATCAATGCCAATACCTGAATTACATTTAAAGTTGCATTTTTTGTTGTTCAATGTCTTCTATTCCCAGAGAACATTCAACAAATAGAGTACCCATTGTTGATGTTGTCCCATTTCTGTCACTACAAAAAATTATGCATGTACTGCAAACCATATTGTCTAAGCAACAGCTGGTTCCACAAGTAAGAAAACATATTTCCTGAAGTTGATAGGGTAGAAATTCTAAAATATGAAGTTCTGTGCTTCAAGAGATAAGACAGCCATCAGCTGGCATTCTGTTAGGTGATTTTTCTGTGTGTGGTTTCTTGTTATTCTCTGGTTTTGCCTGTACTGCTGAGCCAGGTTGACTTTATGGACCAGAATAAAGCATTCTTCTGCTCGGCTTTGAGAATTCCTTTGTTCTTTGGAGAATCTTATGCTTGTCTTAGATATCCCATGTCTGACATTGCACCTATCACCAAACTGCTTTGTTACCTCTGGGGCTCCCTTGAGGAATTTACTTGTGATGGTCATGTTAAGTATCTTTCTGAAGGGACAGGCTCTAAACTGTACAAAATAGTACAATTTGTTTCATGTAAAAACTGACTGTGGGGGTTGGTCAGTGACCAAATTGAGATTTAGTTTCCATCTTGCTTTTTGAAACTAGTACTTTAGTCCTTCATTGGACAAATTATTCAGTCACGTATGCCTACTCATTGTCTCTCATTCCTCATGCAGGAAAGCTACTTTTGCCACTTTCTACATTATTCAAACAACTTTTATTCTTTGTCTTCTGTTCTCTTTTTTTTTTTGGGGGGGGGCAGGGATGGGGTTTTGGTTTGTTTGNTTTTGATTTGTTTTATTTTGTTTTGTTGTAATTGGTAAGGAAGTACATTACATCTCTGTGCCTTAGTAGATTCAGTAGCAGTCTGCAAAAAATTTTACTCAGGTAACCTGCAGTGGCCAAGAACAAATCAACATTCATTGCCAAGAGTCTGCCCCTGCAACCTGAATATTTCTGGCTTCAGAAATACTAAGCATTTAAGCAACACTCCCTGAGAAGATTCTTGCTAAAACTAGAAGTAGAAAGGCAATGGAGTAAGGCATGATTTTTGAAAGATTGGTAATTGATCTCAGTCTGTATGTTAGCATAGATAAGAAGGAAGAGATATTCATGACATGAACATGCAGCTGAGAAATCCTTTGTGTGAATCCAGTTGCTAAGTGGATTTCAGATATAACTTTTTGTGAAGCTGGAAAATAAGAATCTAGCAAAGGGCAGTTTTCTTTTGTATGGGTTTACTATTTAATAAGGAAGAAGCAGTTTGAGGAACAAGAACTGTTTTTAGCAGTGAAAATTTTCAGAGGCAGAGATAATTTTGTATATGAGTAGGGGGAAAATAAAGAACAGCAGGGAACAAGAAACTGGATGAAATCTTTGGTGGACTATGAGGAAAGGATAGGTAATAATGCCAATGTTAGTTTGGTAGGGACATTTTTACAAGTAAACTCAAAATGTTGGGAGGGAAAAGTATTTGTTAGTTTTGCACTGACACTTGAAAAAGCCTCAGGCAGAGGGTTTGTCTGAACCAGAGGATGCTACTGGTTGCTCCTTGCATGTTATTCAGAACATCTTTTTTCCTTAAATATTTGACTGTGTAAATTTGAGGGGAAGGAAATATTACCCTTTGACTTCAGTCTATTTTAATACTTCAATCCTGAGCACACTTGCTGGGGAAAATATGAAAATTTTGTATGGTTGTGGGCCCTACAGGAATTAGTTGGAAATTCTATAATGTGTGCTTTGTAAGTAATAAAATAAAATAATTCTGATGTTCCAATCATAAATTTGATGTAGAATCCTGAAAAAGACTACATTTTACCACCATGTAGCAAACTTTCACTGAAGACTTGGAGGGTGCTGCAAAACATACATAACTTTTATATGCAAAAGCTGACATTGAAAAGGATCCAAGTTATTTTGAAAGTTAGGATTAAAACATGGAATATTCTTAAAATCAAGTTTCTAAAATCAATGAGGAGAATCAGTAAGGACATATGGAAATAAATTCACACAACTGAGTAATCAAATTCAAGAACACACTTAAGCTGGGTTCCTCAGGGAGTGTGTAAAGATTAAAGTACATATAAACTAGGGATGAGTCAGCAATCATAAAAAAAAGCAGTTCCAGTGTTGGGTTGTATCAATTGGATTATCACAGTAAGTCAAGTTTGCTGGGAATGCCTGTATAATAGTGCCGCTTTGGCTTTATGCGAAATAACACCCACATTTTGGGATGCTGCATTTCAAAAAGAATAGAAATCGGCAGAAAATCAAAAGAGCAGAAAGCTTCTTAAGATACTTAAAATCTTGATCCATGAGGATGGGATAAGTCAAAGAAGCTATATGAAAATGTGAATATCCTAAAAAACTAATTGCAAGCTCCCCAAAATACAAATATTCCAATTTTTGAAGAAGGAAGATTTATGTCACAAAACAGCAACTCTCATTAGGAGAGACTAAAGGGAGTTGTGCCCTAGCATGGAAGAATTTTATTAAGTAATAGAGAATGCCTATCCATTATTTCTGGCAGAAGAATCAATCGCAAGGAAGCTGACTAAAGTATCCGGAGTAAGGAAGTACATTACATCTCTGTGCCTCAATAGATTCAGTAGCACTCTGCAAAAAACTTTGCTCAGGTGACCTGCAGAGGCCAAGAGCACTAAGCACACCCTCAGGACCATGCTCTTTTCAAAAATACACAGGCTGTCTCTTTTCTTTCAAAACCTCCTTGGAAGAGTACTCATCTTCTCCACTGCATAATAAAAATCAGTATTACTAAAACTTTGGAGAAAATTCATCTGAGAATTCTTTCATGTTCCTTCCAGAAGGGAGCTGTCGTGGAACTGAATGGAAAGAACTAGTGTTAAGGAGCACGATTTAGTATACAAATATGTAAAGCATGTGGCTAAGAGAGAGGACATGTGTTCTTGTTGCTCTTTAAAGTCTGTTCACCTCATTGGTGTAAAACATTTTTTTGGAAAAAAACACCTGAATTGTTATTAGGAGAATGCGTAAAAAATATCAAACAACCAAAACTAACCAAACCTTCCTCAGTGAAGGAAGTGGGAACCCCCAAAGAGAAAGTCAGAGTTATGCATTCCAAATAAGGAGGTACCTTTCTGTACATCTTTAGACTCACCTTTGAGATTTCATATTCTTTAACTGAAGGTGACAGTACAGCTACACTGTCAGGCAGGTGTATATAAATCATGCAGGTCCTTGTTCAGGGTTTCTTGTTTTGACTTCCCTTGGAGGGAAGCCTAAATGTGGGAGAATGTTCAGGAATACTCTCCTCCTCAGGAGGGGGCTGGGCTGTGCCTGCATATATTGTCTTTTCTGTCCTTTACAAAAGGATCACAAAAGTAAATACCCAAAAGGAAGTTTGTCACACACATCCCCGAATCCAGACCTTGCCATGATCTGCTGTCTTCCCAGAGTACTCTCTCTGCTCCATGCACAAAGGCTCAGCTTAAAGGCCCACCTTCAACAAAATCTTCAGATTTTTATTACCTAACTCCTCTTTAGCTTCTCTATTCAACAGTATGTGAATTTAGGACTTTAAATCTGAGTTAAGGGACCATGTATCTTCACTTTGTACCTGAATGGAAATATAGTCCTTAACTTTCAGGTGCACAAGGCTTTTATTGCACTGATCTGTGTGAGTTTTTCTTCATAACTATCAGGCATCTTTTCTGAATTAATTCTGGAATATTCCAAAAATGAAAATATTTCTTCAAAGACCCTGCAAGAAGCAACTCTTATTCTACATATTGATAGACTACAATTCATTTTCTCTTTGGATTTTCAAAATATTTTCATATCACTGAGTAGAGATACTATAAGGGTTTTAATTAAAAGTATAATTTGTTACATATTTTTATACTGTTAAGGATTCTTCCCTAGAAGAGATCAGTTCTCTTGTCATTTACAGTATGTATGAGAAAATGAGTGAAATATTTTCCTATTTTAATATTTATTTAATAAATAAAATTTGGATATAAATTTCATCCTAAATTTAAGAATGAAAATAGAAATCCAGAATTCATAAAAATTGGTGTCAATATTAAATAATAACAAAATCCCTTTCCAATAAAGGGTGTCATTGAGTTATTTAGAAAGAGTAACCCAGTAAAATATTTCAAGCCAAAAGTATTTATTATCTTTGCTGTCTGACTGACATACAGGAAGGCTGATATGTACTTGAATGTAAGAATCAAGACGTGAGAAGAAAGGAGTTCAAATATCAAAGCTATTCCATAAGCAAAAAAAAAAAGTATTGTTTCCTCAAAATATTTGTTTCATTAAGGTAGCACAAAAATAGTATCTTCTTTTAGCTTAATGACTGTTTTTATAGTCTTCAAAACAATTTTTCATAGTCAGACTTCTGAGCATCAACTCTGTCACTGAAACTGAGTTGATAATAATGTAATTCTCCTGTTTAGTCAGCCACCCAAATCCCAGTGTTTCACTACTTTTACTAAATTATAGGTTTGAGGATAGAGACAAAGCTATCTCCCAAAAGCAATTTCCTTCCGTACTAATAGATAACTAAGGACTTGGATACTTGTATGACAACATCCAAATTTTCAAATCCCTAATCATTACTAACAGCATTTTTCCCCACAACTGCCCAGTGGATAGGAAAATACCCTTAGCAAGTAAGGAATCAGGCAAAGTAAGTGACACACCCAAATTTATGCAGGAAGCCATACACTTTGGAATAATAAAATATACACCCTTTCTTCAGGTTGCTCTTTCTTCCTTGGAAAATTTTATGGGGTTGCTATGAATACACTGTAAAAAAGGGTGCACAGGTAAGATTGCACCTCAAATACTGTATTCAGTTCTGGGCCCCTCACAATAAGAAAGGCATTGAGGTGCTAGAGAATGTCCAGACAAGGACAATGAAGCAATGAAGTTGGTGAAAGGTCTACAAAACAAGTCCAAAGAGGAGCAGCTGAGGAAGTTTTATCCTGGAGAAAAGGAGGCTCAGGGGAGACTTTGTCACTCTAAATGTACCTGAAAAGAGGCTGTAGTGAGGTGGAGGTCAGTCTCTTCTCCCAAGTTACAAGTGACAGGTTGAGAGGAAACAGCCTCTAATTGCTCCAGAGAAGTTTTAGATTCATTATTAGGAAATACTTCTTCATGGAAAGGGTTGTCAAACATTGCAACAGGCTGCCCAGAGAAGTGATAGAGTCACCATCCCTGGAGGCATTTAAAAGATGTGTAGACATGGTGTTTAGGGACATGACTCACTGGTGGACTTGGCAATGCCAGGTTAACAGTTGGACTCAGTGGCCTTAATAGTTTTTCCTAGTCCAAATTATCTGATCATTCTATAATTTTATTTGTCCTCTAATGTATTTTTAAAAGTTGTGTCCTAGTCATTTATAGTATAGTTTTGATGCCAAACATTACGTAGTGCCATTTTCTGTATGGCATTTTGAAAAAATTGTGTTAGGTGATTTTTCTTGCTGCAACATCTATCAGGAAGAAATACATATAAGTCACAGGAATAATCAGACAGTCAAGGGATGGCTGAATGACCCATGCTGAAAAGTTATTTTTATAGATACTGCCACCTGGAAAGTAAGTCAATTGAAACTATCACAGCTGATATTCCAATCCAACTAATCCGTCATTTTTTCCGGTCTATTATATTCTTATATTCTGATAAGGTGTCAACTGGTTATTGTGCAGATGCACCTGCTTGGAGTGATGTCTTGTTTGGAGATGAATTAAAGCACATTATCATGGAGTGAGATCTGATTAAAAGGTGACTTTGCGCAAATTTCCAGTATTCTCTATTCACTACATGACTCATATCTCAGTCTGCTAATAATTTAGGATAGTTTTTTTTGAGTAAGGGCACCAGAGAACACCACCAGACTCCAAAACCTTCACACCAAATTTTCATCTACCATCTAGCGTAGCTGCTTCATTCTGCTTTGAAAGAGAAAGACTTACAAGAAAACAGAGCTGTCTTTCAGTCATGAAATATTTTACCTCTAAGAGGTAAGGTGTCATTCTAGACTGGAATTAACAAAGCTGAAGATATGAAATCCCAAAAGCTATGAGGAAAATAATGAGCTGTCTTTGCTATCCATTACAATTTTCTACATTCACTTCTGTATTTCTAAAATGAGAAAATAGAAATAAAAGAGCAAGTGAGTTTTGTGATAAAAACAGAAGCATAGTTTCTAAAAGCATTTTATAAAAAAGAGACTACATTACAATTACTTTTTAAAATCTCATTTACTCTTTGATTTAGGATTTTAAGCTGCTATTTCTAATCCCTATGCTGTCACATTTTTGATCTGAAACAGCAGTGCTGAAGAACGAATCATAATTAGTGAACATGAAATGAAGTGTCCTGCCTTTGAATAACTGTATAACACAAGCAGTTGTAGATTACACAAGCCTACAAGTTCAGCTTGATAAAAACATGAGCAGGAGAGAAATATTTAATGGCGTTATTTGTTAGAGAAACAAATATCAAGTGCCAGAAAACTCCTGGAAACAAATAAGTGTCTAAGAGAGGTGTAAAATTCTAGGCACCACTTTAGGTTACTTATCCATGTCATTCTTACTGACCAGGAAATTCTAAGCTGGAATGTCCTGACTGTTATTTAAATATTTTACTATTTTTTGAGGGTTTGCCTTGTCTTTGAAAGAAGACTAAGTCAGAATTATGTACAAATAGAATGAGAAGTTTAATATGATTTAAAGTGTCAAGAAAAGGTTTTGTAGGGATGTAGGCATAATAGAAATTTTTGCTAAGATTACTCCTTTATTACTTCAAGGTCAGGGTCATTCTCACCCACTCGGTAAGGATATCCTGATTTCTAAAAGCCTTGTAGGTGGTTGCAATATTTTAAGCATCAGAAGTAATCCTTTAAAACCATCTGTTAACTTAAATCAACAAAAGGCGTTAATTGTGAAACCTAGGAACTCTTCCTAGCACCAGCTATGAAAGTCTGCCATATACCAATGCTTCATCCAGTTCTCCTATCTGTAAAACTCCATGGACAGATTGCAGATTTCTTAGTGTGGAATGAATCTGAGCTGTGATTCACTAAATTGCTTTCACCAAGGTTGTTTTACAGTGCAAAATAATCTATACTCCCTTTCTCTACAGCTATAGAAGTCCAGGCTATAAAAGGAAAAAACTTTGAAGCTATATTTGTCATGGAAAAAAATTATTTGGGGCACCTTTGTAACTAGCTTTGTCTAATAGGCATGTAAGGGGCTGTCAAAATTACTATTCTCCATATATTGACTGAATATCAGTTCACCTATTTGTACCTTTAATCCTCTCTTTGGCTCCTTGCTGAAACTCATGCTGGTGAAGATGCACCTGAATAACTTGAAAGTACAGTGACCTCTTGATTATTTGTAGGTAGGTTAGTTGGTTTGTAAATAAAAAAGGCAAAGGGATTTATTTTTCTGGCATGACTTATTAGCTTGGACACTGTGCTGTACTAATGTCCCTACACCATTTCCTGATCTCAGTTGGCTCCATCATGGGGCTGTCTGTAAGCTGAGCTTCTATGTATTTGTAGAGCTGGGATGGTACTGTGGAGATGTCTCTGCTGGTTTGGGACAATCTGTGCAGTTTAGGAAAGAGTAATATCATATGGGTATTACTTTTTCCAGGGTATCTTGATCCTGAATAAGAGGGAATCATAGAATCAGTGAATCATTGAGGTTGGAGAGTGCTTCAAAATGTTTAAATCCAACCTTTGACCAAACACCACCATGCCAATAAAAGCATAGCACTAAGTACCATGTCCATTCATTTCATGAAGTCTTCCAGGATAATGATACCATCACTGCTCTGGACAGTCTGTTCCAATGCTTAACCACCCTTTCAGTGAGGAAACTCTTCTGCATGTCCAACCTGAACATTCCCTGGTACATCTTGAGGCTATGTCCTCTTATCCTGCCACTTGTTACCTGGGAGAAGAGGGTGACCCACACCTGGCTATATCTTCTACTCAGGGAGTTGTAGAGAGTGATAAGGTTTCCCCTGAGCCTCCTTTTCTCCAGACTAAACAACCCTATTTCCTTCAGGAACTCCTCATCAGATCTGTGCTCCGGACCCTTCACCAACTTCATTGCCCTTCTCTGGACATACTCCAGCACCTCAATATCTTTCTTACAGTGAGGGGCTCAGAACTGGGCACAGGACATGAGGTGTGGTCTCACCAGCACTGAGTACAGAGGGACAATCCCTTCTCTAGTCCTGTTGGCCACATTTTTATTAATCCAAGCCAGGATGCCATTCTTGGTCACTTCAGTTGCCAGTGCTGGTCAGCCCCAAAGGAGAACAATCTCAAAGGCTATTCAGAATTAGGCGTTTGAATGTTTAGTTCAGTTTGACTTGTGCACAGCTGTGAATAGCTGCTGCAACTGGTTTGTTTAAAGCCAAAGTACTAGTATCCCATACCCACAGTATACTGATTTAAAGATGATTTTATTATGAGCTGTGAAGAAAAATCTTCTCTCCTTGCTGGTTCTCAACAGACATGTTCATCTCAGTGAACATGTTTGTTGCTTTTATCTGGTTGTGGCAGTTTCTAAGTTTCTAAGGTAAATTTCATCATGATCTCAGAATAGTTTCAGCTCAGAAAAAATAATATGATGTTTACAAATTCAAAACCATAGAATTATTAATAATTATTTTAAAATCTGTGTGTTATATAATTGGAATATTCTCACAAGCACTATCTTTAAAGACACGTATTATCATTCCTTTTTTTCAGAGAGGGAATGGAAGCCTATCCAGATTGAAGTAGATCAGCTAAAAGCCTCTAGTAAGATAAACTCAATCCTGACCTCAGAAGCAGTTTATCCAATCTGTAAATGTCTTCAATAGAAGAGTAAATTGGATTTAGACAGTGAAGGACAGTCTGAGCTCTTTGCTTTATTGACAGTTTACTCAGACTTTCACTCAAATATCAGTGTCTTTATAACTATAGCATAAGAATCTCTCCATTGACAAAACTATTTCTAATTTGTCCTTATTCACTATATTTAAAATATTAATTGAATTTTTCTACATGGTTGTGTCTGAAAAAAAAAAGGGTGCACAAGCACAAAACTGTTATGAGAGAAAAGTCAGATCTTGTGAGCATATGACTTCTTGTTCTAAGTGTTTATGTTTAAGTGTTCACAAATTGCTCCGAAATGTTGTTATCATTAAAACAAGAAATCTTCAGCTATAAAAAGCCTTATTCTGAGTTTTGTCATGCATTACTTCTCTCCATATGCTGCACTGGAAGAAAGTGTGGTAGAACCATCTTATAATAATTGCATAAAATAATTACTACGCCTTTCTCAGCTTCCATTGAAAATATTAACATTTTTAAAGTACCTCATGAAGCATTAAATGCAGTCTCACTCAGAAATTTCAAAATGAAACCCAGGGGGATGTGGTTAATCTTTCTTGTTATGTATGAATTGCAAAGCATGGACTTGATTTTTAAAAACCCCACAGTTTGCAAAATCAATAATTTACCTCAAAAAACTAAGCAAATAAATAAACTTCAAACCATAATATTCAAGTACTACTGTACTAACATTATAACCTGCCTTGCAAAGGTCACCTGCCTCTGCTGGTTAGTTATCTACAGAAAGACAAAATCATTCTCATGCAAAAAAGAAAGAAAATTGGAGAGAATCTGTTAAAACTTTCTTCAGGTTATACCAAGATGAACAGCTGACAGAATAATACAAACAATGTTTTCATAGCATTTTTTGTAAAAAAATTTCATTGAAAGTTTTCAGAATTTCTTTATGACAATCCAAAATCAAAATGTTCATTTTTTAGAAAAATAAGATGAAGCAAAACCAAAAAAAAAAAATACCCACAACCAAACCGATAAACCTACTGACACACTTTTCCTGTTAATTTGGAAAACAGGGAGGTAAGGAATCAAATGAAATCAAAATTCCTTTCTTCTCTATAATATAAAAAGGACATATTTGGATTAATACAATTTTGTCAGAAGATTCTCCAATCATCTCTATTTATGTGGAAAGTAAGCTTATTCCATTGCTGTTGTTCTGTGCAGTCCTCCATGGATATTCAACCAGAGGCGTGTAAATGTAATGTTTTTTGGATCAGTAATACAGCTGCTAAAATGATTTTTTTCACTTATTAAAGCAAAATGTAGCCTGTAATTGGCACTCTGTTTTCCATGCACAGCTATGCAAATGTATTGCAACTATGCCAGAATGATTTTTGCTTTTGTATTTCCTTCAAATATATATATTTGTAGCTCTGTAGACTATTGTTGTATATTTATTCAGTTCCTAGCTAGCTCCAGTACTTCTCCCTACCTTTTCCCTGCCCTTATAAGCAGAAAGATAAAACACATTCCAGAGACCCCAAACTCTGGGGGCTCAAAGGCCCCAATCCTATCTTGATTATTCCTGGGTGCCAAGGTTGAAACCAGCTCTTTGAGACACACTTCCATAAACAAATTTTAGTTCCTATCTAGAGGGGGGCTACAGGAGATGTAAAACCAGAAGAAGGGAGTTACCTCATCACTTGTGCTTCTAACTGGGGATTCTGGTCAATTATGCTAATTTGCTAAACCTGTAAAACTGTATTCACCTTATATGGGTTGGGCATTTTTCCAAATCTGCCCTTGGAGGCCTCCAATAAAGACCAGCCTTTATGCTACCTGCTACACTAATATTGTCTTAAAAGTCTGTTTGGTTGGTTGGTTTTTTTCTAGGTTCTTTAAGGTATCAGCAGGATAGGTGCTTATAAATGTGGTGCTTAAGTTACCTGAAACCTATCTTAAAAAGTAAAACTTTCCAGTAGTGTAGGTATTCTCCAAAATATACTTTCCTTAGTTGCATGGTACAGGTATTTCATGGTTTTCTTCTCCTTTCAAAGATTTTATGCAACATATTTTAACAGAAAGGTATTTAATGAGAAAGTATGAATGCAATATTTGACCAGGAGTTCCTGGATGCATAATGGAAAACAATGTAAATATGAATGATTCATTTGAATTCATGAACACTACAGAAATACTCACCTCTGTCTATGCTCTCTCTATAATACAACACCCAATAAGGACAAACCCTTCTTCCCTTCATCTCTGTCAAAATGACTGTGACTATACCAGTCTCTTCTGAGGTCTCCAAACATTCCTGCATTACTCTGAATGACTCAAAGTATCTATGTCATTAACTGCTCAATAGTATCTTGTGCATTCCATTTTCCTCTTCATGTACTGTAATAAAATTGCTGGGACTTTTATGAAAACCAAACAATTTTGAAGTTACAGCCATGCATGCAGGACACTGTTTAATACCAGGACATAAAAAGGCAATTTGCTCACTTTTTAAATTGATCTTGACACTTATAGCACACATTTAGCCCACATATTATCCATAAGTAGGGAAGTAATTGAATACCCCAGGTAAGTGGGTTAATGTACTTTCATGAATATGGATGATTATATTTTGCTTATTCTTTCACAGTCTACATAGCTTTTGTTGAATGTCTTTTGATTGCAGGCTATTGAAAATTTGCATTTTCCTACACTCCATTAGAAATCAATAAATCATATGCTGGAAGAATGCTTCTCTGCCCCTATGTGCCAGTATGTTGTCAGTGGTGCATCTGAGACCAAATGTTTAGACTAAAGGTAAAATAAATTCTCCAGCAGAGAGGAATTATGGAAGAATAATACACAAAGGGAATTGCTATCAGTTAGGGGTTAGCTTCTGCCTTGAAGCCAGATGAACTTATCTTGCTTTCAAAATACTTTTTGTGGTTTTTTAACCTTAGCTATTGTAGAACAGGGTGGTTTTATTATCTAAGTAAATGTCTAGTCGTTTAGAGACTATTATTAACCTCATAATACCTTACAGCTGGCTTTTTAATGAGTGCCCATTAGTAACAGAACTTAATGGTCCATTAGAATGACAGGGATCACCAGGACCTCACAGCATTGTAGGCACATTCAGTATCTGGGCACAAACCTCCTTGACATCTTATGCAGAGAACATATTACAAAATGATGATACCATTTGGCTTGGGCTTTGGTTTATGCACTGATAGTAATTATTTTTCAGTGAAAGGCAACAAGTTATTTTGTTTTCAATAGACTTTTTGGGTTAACTTTACAAGGAGTCATTGAAGTTGGAAAAAATAATCTCCTTTCCTTTCAGTTTCTACATAACATAACTCTTAGGAGATGAAATAAGTTTCTTTATGCCCATATTTCCAGCTTTCCCGAGTAAACAGAGGAAGAAAATGGTGCAACCATGTTTCCTACATAGAAAATTCAACTAAATGTTTCCAGTAATCTCTGCAGACTCAGAATCATAGGCAGGAAGCAGAGCCATGAAAGAGAGCAACCTTCACGAAGTCCAGTTCTGTGAATGCTAAGGATTATTCTTTGTTTTCCTGACTATCTTCTGGTTTTCTCAAGCTTGTCTGAAAATATTTTCTATCTCTGGCTTTTCTGTTTTAAGACAAATGCTGAGAGAAATGGTATTACTGGAAAAGGCAATAATGTGCATAGAGGAAATAGAAGTCCTTGATTTTTGTGCTGGTGTCCAGGTGGAATATTTCACAGGTATTCATGTGTTAGCCTGAAACTCCAGTCTACAACAGGATGGGCACTATAGCTGTCAACACAGCATGCTCTAGAAGGCATGCTAGGAATGTCATAGGTTATGACCTGAGCCCCTAGATCATAGTTTGGTACAATCAATAATAAGAATCTACACTTGATCTTTGTCCTACAACAGAAGATGAATGGATGATTAATGGAATTTGTCTTAAGGTACTAATCCATCATGAATATCTGCGTACACCTTTCATTTTGTTATCACCCATTCCTGTTGGAGACTGAAGAGTACACTGACTAGTGTCACAAAAGGGGTGTAAGAATTTACATGCTGGTACATATGAAACATTTAAAAATATAAACCATATTATCTAAGAAAATAACAATATATGCAAAGTATTAATTATTTCTCTTTCAGATTATCTGGACCTTGGTCCAAAGATCAGGAACTGTAGGAGCTGTAATGATGGTGCTTTGGAATCTTTGTGGCAAGTGCACACATAAAAGAAACTCTCTGTGACTTTCTGTGCAAAATGTTTGCTTCAGAAGCACCCTTGGAAGTTTTAGTGGGATTCATAAGGAACATGCATGGGATGGCCAGCACAGAGAGAAACAGCCATTAAAACCTGTGAGTTCCCAGAGGTCACACCTTTTAAAATGAAATGCAGCAGAGCCCTCTGAGTACTTTGTAGTGCTGAAGGTTTTATCCCAAGGTACATAATTAACAATAATGATAATGTGAGACAAGTTAAAAAATATCAAGGTATAGTCGCCTGCCCCAGAATTTGGAGCCTGTATTCTATAACTGATAACTTATATACTTATTTTTTGTTCTTTCAGCTTAATTACTGGTTTTTGCTAACTTCTTGCTTTGTACTACCAGCTGTATATGTATAATGCCTCCTCACTATGGCTAAAGACAAGTCTTCTTGCGTTTAAGAATTTATGAACCAAAAAGGCTCCTACTTAAATGCTTTTTTTTAATGGGCTGGTGATGTATAACACTGAAACTAGCAAAGAATCAGTGGGTCTTTTCTACATTATGTTGCTTATTAATAGAATAACAACAAAATAATTATTCTAAGTATTGTGACCTTTATGGCATGATGGCAATTAGAAACCTTGATTAATTCAGAAATCCCTTTTTTAAGAGCTGTGTGTGCACCTAGTGACAAACAGTTGTCATTCTAAATTTTTTGGGAACTTTTTTGAGAGGTAACTGCTTGAGAAGAGGAAACTGGAAACCAAGGACACTAAGAAGAAACTAAGACACAGAGAAACTGTGGTGTTAAACTACAATCTACTAGGGGCGAAAAGGAAATTTATAGACCACCAGTATTTACTGATGATTTTTCCTGAAATTTAGACCTTAAGTGTCTGCATCAAATATATGCTTCCTGTACACCTGTTAGATAACTAAGTTAGACAAGGAGAGATACACAGCTCTGGAGAGGGAGTCATCTGGCCCATTTTAGATGTCTGTCCACCACCCACCATTTTCTTTAAAAGGAGCCCAGGCTACGAAATTAGATTGAAATTTAGCTTAGACTTAGGCAAAATAAATCCCAGTTTTAATTACTACCCATGGAAATTACTCCTTGGAAATGTGACTTGCCCAATGTTGGTAGAATTCAAGCAGGTCACAGACCAATGCTGGAAGAAACCTTTCTCTAGACACACCTTAGTGTGCAGCACAACAAAGATGAGGCCACCTAAAAATCAGCTTCAAATATATAGATTTTCTAGACTTTTATTCTGTGTAGTGCTTGTCAATCCTCACAGCTTCCCTTTTGTTTGCAGTTCCAGCTAGACTATGGCTGTATTCATACAATTAAGAAATCATTTCTAGGACGGGCTCAAAGCCATATTTTGTTTCCTATCTGCATTATCTATATGCAAAGAAAACTGCAGGGCTGGCTCGAAGCTGACCCAGCTGGAGTGTCCCTGGAAGAAAACTGTAGATAAATCAGGAGCTTTAGAGCACACAGAAAAGCAATTTTCTTTCCCATACACAGATAGATTTGGAACAGCTGGGGAGACTGCTGCTGCAGCACTGTGCAGAGTAGATGACTGTGGAGGGCTGTGCAGAAGCACTCTTGACATTTTGCCTGAAAATGCACCAATTCTACCTGCCATGAAGGCAGATGGGATTTACAGTCAACGGATTTCAGGCAGATTGCAAGCTGCCTTTAAATCCATATGGTCTAGAGTGCTCCCCTACTTGTCCGGTGTCTATACAGCTCAGACATACTTGACAATTTTCATTCTTTCTCCTTTTATTCATATATCATAAACTTATCTGGAAATGAAATTACTTTGCTTCTCTTTTGCACTGGAAAAGATAAGGATGTTACTGAGATTTATGTATCTGACTTCGAGACATGTATACCCTTCTCAGCCTCCTGCAAAAACCAAAGTGATAGTTTCATGGCTAGCCTTGTCAGTTTTTGCTTTTCACCCTCAGACTAACTTACAGTGGGGGAAATATCAAAAGTGTGTGTTGCAACAAGTTTTTGAATCAAGAGTTTGGAGTCCACAAATCTCAGCAGTAGCTGTACTTGGGATTGAGATCTGAGCCTCTGTTAACACAACGAAGCCAAGAAGCACAATGGAGATGAGATACTTTTTGTTTTACTGTTGGAGGAACTTCTCTGCATCAGGTGAGAAAGTAGAGCAGAACTCACTGTGTTTGTGTCATAACAATATGAAAGTGCCTGCCTTTGCCCAGCATTCTCAGTTTAGGATAGATAACATTAATGAAGAGCCCTGAGACTGTAATTCACAGCTCTTTTAACAATGAAGACAAACCTGGAAGCTGATATACAAATGTGCTCTCCTGTCAGGACTTCAGGAACATTTCAGAACACATTTTGTGACTAATGTGGTAATGGAAGAGCCTCCTCACTGTCATTTTGCATCAGTGAGGGTGGCTGCAGACAAGGGACATTTGCCTTTTGTATACTACATCAGCCTGTTGATCAACATCTTTCCCAGCAAAACTCTTCAGGGAGAAGCTTTAATTGGTACTGCCACAAAATGTGTCTTGCTGCCTTTCTCATTCAATAAAGCTACAAAAAGCAGTAAAAAAATCAGAGTTGCAGGAAGTCACATTATCAAGAACATGGCATTATAGAAAGCTGTAAATGCAAAATAAATCAACCATGTTCAATGCAAAATTGAGTATCTAATGCAATGTTTTTCATCTGCTGCTTCTGGGGCACTAAATAGATCTGTCTATATCTGCTATTGGTTTCACCACTTTCATATCCTGTTTTTCCTTACCTCACACATAAGCAATATTTTCTCCTGTGGCATTTTCCTTCAGTTTCAATTTAAAGGCCAAATAAATTTCAAATAATTTCCTATTCAATTAAATTTTTAATTTTAAAGAACTGTGGCCAAAGAATGTGATTGCTGTTATGTCTTGATGAAAGATCAGTGAAGCATCCCTGGATTTTATAGATGCGCTTGCATCCAGGTCATTGCTTGAGAGCAAATTCATGTCTTTGCAAATATTGATTCTTTAGAATTTTCAAAGTTCCAGAAACTCAAGGTGACCTGGTGCACCAGAGATGTAGGTCAATAAATTTCAGAATGCCTGAGGAGAGTGCCTTGTGTAACTTCCCTGTTGGTAAAATTCCTCTCCTATATCTTAATGTCTTCATAGGCCAGATGGCAGTTTAATTTCTAGGAGACTATTAAAAAGAATCATAAAAAGACTTGTATTATTTGAAAGGATGGTGTGTGTTGAAAGGTAGAATATACCGTCCATTAAATAAAGAAATACATGTAGGCATCTACTGGCTGAATTCAGAGCTCAGGACAGAAAATACTATGGGAATTTGGTTTGAATTATCCTGTTGTTCTGTCCCACATTCTGTAAATTCCAGCCCCTTCATTTTTTTCTGAGTATCCAACACAGAGACACACTCGTGAGTGAAGAAATGGAACTGATTTCATTACCCTTGAGCTATCTACACACACGCTGTTTGACCTCCATGGTAGATTTAGATGTAAACTTCTACTGGGAATAATTTTTCAAAATATTTCATTTAAAAAAACTTAATCATACGATGTTTCTTCTTACTCATAGTTTGGGTGTTTGTGGTTTGGTGGGGGGAGGGGTGTGGGTTTGGGTTTTTTCCTTGCTTTTGGTTTTGTTTCTGTTTGGGATTTTTTATTTGTTTGTTCTGCTTGAGATTTTTTTAATGGTTGTTGTTTTATCTTTTACAGAAAAAAAAAATACCAAACCAGACACTAGTTTTTAATTTAAATTGCAAAAAACACCACACCATATTTTCTCCCCAACTCTTCACCAAATTTGGGAATTATTTTATAGGGAAAAAAGTAAACAGAATAACCATGTTATTTACTCTCACTCAGCAAATGTGCTTGGGAATTTATCCTGATGAAATCATCCTATTAAGCCACTTGACAGGAGTGTATCAACAGAGGAAAGTGCAACTCAGAGTATTCTGAACTTAATTCGTGCCTTCTTCAGCACTTCAGATATATATCCAATGGCTTAGGGTTTCAAAAGTGATCCTGCCTGTTTATCTTCTTGTGCTGTCCCATTAAAAGTAGACAAGTATCTGGAACATTCAGTGGTGTGGTGATGGCAGTGTGCACACTGATTTAAAGGAGGAGCACTCCAGGAGCACCACATAAAAGGTGATGTGGTCTGCTGTTGCTGCTGCTGTACACAGAAAGAAGAGTCACTTTCAGTCTAGACTAAAAGAAAGATATTGAGCATTATGTATCCTGAATTCAAGCAAGTATAGCCAAGACTACACCAATCCATGATGTAGCATTGCACTAATCTTCAACAAAGATCTTCGGAGAGCTTTGAATCTCCTAGTATATTCATATATCCAATGGACAATAAATTAAAAGTTGGTTACTTTTTTGTCTCTGGAAAGAAGTAGTTTTTTTTCTGTTTAAATGACATTACAATGAGCCACTTGTCAATTTACTCTCAGATGTGTAGCAAAGAGAGCTGAATGAATGGCAGTGGCAAAGACTGCCTTTGAAACAACTTATTTTTACATGCCATATTCAATTAATAAGAAATGAAAAGACTGAATATTCTGACTTTATTAACAAAAGTAGAACTGCATATATTTTATATGGATAACTGTATAGTTTTCTTCTGTGCAGAATAAAAGTTTACAACCGATTTTTGATCAAAACTTATGTCTACCTACAATCTTACACCTGCAGGAAGAATTGCTCTAGTTAAAAACCCTAGATCTTGACTGAACATTGTGGAAATGGACATTCTCATGATGTATATAGGACCCTCAATTATTTCATACCAAAATCACAAAAGTTCAATGTTTTGTGTCTATTCTCAGAGAACACAAAACTAGACTAAAATGTTTCGTTTATTCTTGGGTTTCCAGATCTAATATGATGTTTTGAAGTTAAAAGGCTCCTTACTGCCAAATGAGGAAACTACATCTCAGAGATTCATGAAACATCTTTTAATCTGCCCTGATTCTGATGAGCAATCTGCTGAAAATAGTTCAGACACAACTTTTGTAGAATGATAATTTGGATGCTCTCACTTCTGAATAGGGAATCCAGACTACTGCTGCATCCCCCAAAGAATATACATTCATGTCAGGAGCTATAAGGCTATCATTCTTACTCAGTTTATATAGGACTGAATTGTAATGTGTAACATCTACCCTGGGGTGACATCTTTGCAGGCAAAGGCAACAAGTTTGACCCTCAGTTCCTGACTGTGGGAAATGTGACTAGTAATTTTGCAAATTTCATTATAATTACAGGTACGTAAAGTAAACAACTGCTTTGACCTAAATGCCTAACAGAAGCAGAATACACTTAAAAGGATAACTCCATGGGTCTCGACCAGGCAGAAAAGAAAAAGAATTCTGAGCATTCATAATCCTCTTCATCTGCAACTCCATTAGGGAATTAATCTATTAGCTAAATAACTAAATGTATTGTGTGCCAAATCCTTCATAGGTTATGACAGCAAACGGGCCAGTAAACCACTTATGCTCTTGGTTACACTGATAGAATTGCAGCAATAGGTTGGTATTCTGAGTTTGCACACTGAGCCAGGTGTGGGGTGGAGTTTGTGTTTTTACCACCTGTGCACTGCCCATTGACAAAAGATTTCCACCACTGTAAGCAGGAGCAGAAATAAGTCATTAATTTGAATATTAATGCTTGCATACTATGCAATGACATAAAAATAAAACCTAAACCAAACCCCAAACGAAAAAAAACAACAAAAACACCAAGCCAACCCAAACAGACAGAAATATCCAATGTAGCCTAGGTGAAAGAATAAGGCAAAGTAACTACTTGCCTTGGGCAGCGGCATGTAAAAACTGCCCATGTCCCACATAGATTGTGCTATGGGAATACTGCAGCTGCTGGTGGAGGTAAAAGGGATATGGGTGAGGGGGATTAACATGTTACTTACATGGCTGCCCTCTACCTCATGACTATGTATTGCACTGCATTGAGCTTGTAATTCTGGCTCACCAGGGCTGGCCCCTTCTTGCTCTGATCCTATTCTGCTCCGTTCCTCTACTGCACCTTTTTCCCTGGTAGGAGTAACCCAGTGACCTGACCCCTCCACACCTAGCATAGAAAATTCAATTTTGTAACACTCCTGAGAATGCCTAAGCTATCCTTGTGGCATTCTAAAAATACAGTGTAGTTGCTGAAATTATATTTGTTCATAGGATGCCCTAGAAAGTCCTGAAAGAAATAGTAGAAGCTCAATAACCAAATCATCTTTAAAAGGCAACAAAAAACTTCTGAACACTTCAGCCAATCCATCTAATTTTAAAAAGAAGATTGAAATACTTTTACATTTATTTTATAATTTAAAAAATCCCAAGGAATGTAACAGCTACTACTATTTAACAGCTAAGAAATTTTACAAGTAGTAAGGACTTGGGCACTTATCCCTCTTGTGATGCTGTGATTAAAGCAGTTTAAGAATATTCCAGAAAATTTAACAGTTTGCTGATGTAGCAAAACATTTTAAGGCCTGAAAAGAAGGAAACAATCCATACTGCTCAACTTCCCCTTTCATCATCTCTTTAAAAGAATGTAACAAAGTGTGGTGGAGTAATTCGAGATGCCAATAAAATAATGTTCCATTGTTCTTCATGGAAATTAGTGGGCATGACAATGTATGTCATTACTGCTACTGAAAGCCATTGGAGAAATCATTATTGAATTTTAATGAATAAGCTAACTGCTTGGGATTGTCAGACTCCTAATTATTGGAGAAAAATTAATTCTGGCATTCTGTAATTACTACTTCAAATATTGTAAGATTTATCAAAAGGACCATATGAAATAAGTCCTCTAAAACCCCCAATGGACACACTTTATACATTCAATATGTTTGATTATAGTAGTACGGATGTCACGGTAACCTAGTACACAGATACACTGAGAATAAATATTCACCTTCTTAAATCTTCAGCTCTTGTAAGACAATATGAGCAAACACAAGTGAGTTCTGCATCAAGATTTCTTAACATCTCATCTTAATGCCCCAAATTTTCTGTTATACATAAAGAACTCTGATTTTATAGTTGGTACAACCCTCCATAATTTCCTTATGTGTATATTTCTGTTAATTCAAAGACATACTAATGTGCTTGGTTCCAAGCAGAAAAACAGTGTTTTGGAGGATGCTCTGACCTGCAGTGAAGGCAGTGGGGAAGAGAAGCAGGATGAGGGTCAGGCTGAGGAGGAACAGGGCATCACATGGGACAGTAAAGGCTGATGCCCAGGTGCCAGTGCTGGCAGTGCCAGTGCGCTGTGATGTGCCACCCGGACTGAGGAGCAAAGTTTGCCAAGATACTCAGAATATATTAATGTAATACTACTGCTTTAGAAATATTAAAGCACAACTTTATCTGAGAAGCCTCATACTATAATCTCTGCAAAAGTGACTCCATGCATGCTCCTCAGGAGTCAGGGAAGGTGAGGTCTTACAGGAGAGGGCCAACAAGCAGCAGGAACTGCAGGGAGGAGAATATCCTAGCAGCAGAATTATGGGCCCAAGGTACACGCAAGCACAGCCTGGAGCATGCCTGGCTGGCTGTCGGTGTGTTCAGGAAGGTGCGGTGCCATGTTGGGCCTAGCGCACTGGCAGTCCCATCACACGCAGCACATTGTCTTTCGGAGCATGAATGAACTTGTGAAAATACAACCTTTTTTTTCCACTACACCATAATCTTGCCACTAAAAAGGATGACACTTATTCCTATAGCTGTTTCCTTCTGACCTGCCATTATAGTGCTGCATTTGTGATCTTTTATCCCAGAGGCCTTCAGAGTGGTGCTGTGGCCTTTAAGCACACCCTCACACCCTTTTGGCTGCTTTTCTGGCATTTCTGTCTGAATGCCACAAAAGAGCTGAAGGCCTGGGGTTTGAATGTATTGAATATAAAGCCATGGATGGAGGACAGGCTTCAGGACACTTCTACCCTCTCTTTAACGTTACTGTACTGGTTACATATATAAATACACCTAAGTGCTGTTGTGTCCTGCAAGCACAAAATGGGGATTGGCTCATGAAGACATCTTTCTTTGCAGTGAATGGGCCTTGGGATTTGAAAATCTGATCAGAATTGGGCAGCTTCACCCTCATTTTCATCCAAAAAAATGTATTTGAATTTGATTGTTCATGTCATGCTGCTTTTAAATGTTTCATCTGTTGTATCTTAAAGTTGACAAGAGCAACTGAAAATTAAGCTTTAATTCATCACAAGTGGTTGATGTGACTGGAAGAAATTTGGGTTCTAAAGCATCAAAAAGAGAAAATTCACCATGTAACTGTTTGGATCAGATTATGTGAGCAGTGTTAGATCAGAATATGCTGACTACATCCTTTAAAGTAAAATGTATTTGTGTGAAGGTGGTATCAATACTGTAATAAGGGCCTGTGTGGCTGTAAGAGTAGTAATAGGTGCATATTAATTCCATTGCACCTGCATTACTGCAGTCTGAGTTTTCATCTGGTGATCTGTGTGACTGTAAGGAGTTAACCAGAAAATGTATGTTTATACATGGCATGAAACTGGTGATCCAGATGTAAGAAGACAATGTTACCCTTTGTTACAGAAACTGCCATCTCATTACTTTATTCCCATGTATTTCTGGTGACATATCAGTAATTGGATGCATAAGCTGTCAGACACCAGCGTTCCCAAGCTCCTTTTCAACTTGGCGTTTCATAGAATGTCAAGGTTTTTTCTGTGTTTTAATAAAATGTGGTCTTCTATACAACACCATTTCACTCCATTCAGTGTCATACTAATATTACTCATTGAATCTGAGTTGAAAGTGAGTAAAGCCACCTACCTATTTTGAAGGCATAATGAGCTTAGCTCACGGTCTCTTTAGTGCCAAATAACAACATTCAGATGTTTATAATTAGGGAAATATTAGAAAACTGGTCTCGAAAACAACAAAATTACAAACTGTCCTTGAAAATGCTAAAATCTTATTTTCCTTCTAAATAAAGAAACAACTAAAAAAAATTAGTTCTAAAACTGTTCTCTTGCTGTGCCACTGCATATAAGAAAAACAATGCTTTTGTTATGAGTTAGGTAAGAATGAGGCCTTTTGAAAGAAAAGCTGGTTGTGTTTTCAAACCATGAAACTCCTTCACAGTGCATTTCTCTCAGGAGACAGGTATTTACAACTGATGTAAAGTGACGTCAACTTTTTGCTCATTCATCTTGAAGTCTGTTTTCTGGCACAAATAATCAAAAGTGAAAAGTGATTAGTCCCAGGAGGAGATTGTCATTTCAGTGTAATACAATATCAGTGTGAGCACCTTAGAAATAGTCAGTTTTGCAAACATCAGGACATTGATGATTTTGGAGCACTATCTGCAAGCTCTAATTCATTGACCACTCAAAAATTCTTTGGAAAAATCCTGCCACACACTGTCCCAGACAGAGAATGGAAGCTGTAATTCACCACAGGTCACACAATGTCATTAAATCATTTTTGTATTCAGACCAATCCTTGTACTCATCTGACTTGTAACAGCCAAAAAAAAGTAGCTATATTCTACGGCCACTTGTTCAGTTTACTCAGAAATTTACAATTTCACTTATAAGCAGTTTTGTGGAAAACGTGGAGAAACTTTATAAAAAAGAAGCAAGACAGCTCTCTTTCTTGGTCTCAATCAAATCCACCTGGGATATTTCAGCTTTAAAGAGAAACTGTGATTATGTTCATGGAAATTTTATACATTGAAGAGAATATTTTTCTATGAAGTGAGATACCAGTGTCATCATTTTTAGTTTGGGAAAATGCTGGAAAAGTGTGAAATGGGGAAAAAGGAAATTTGCAGCCCCCTCCATAAATTCTCACTACTGGGTGAATAAGGATGTTATCTGCCTCAAGGACACTTCAGAATATTTTATCTTCCAACATTAATTTCAAATGAGTAGTTTCTTTTTCATTTTTTTAAGAAGCATGAATGAAATATCCAAGAACTTTAGGTATATCTCATTAGTTTCAAGCTTTGGTGAAGGATATCACCCAAAGGAACTTCACACAACCAAGAGAGTGGTTGAGAACTGTCAGTTACACAGATCTTCCCTCCTGAAAAAACACTGTCTAACTTTTACTTTGAGGAAGAAGGAAGCATGAAGCTCTGCTCCAGCAGTTGCAGTACTGTTTGACTCTGCAACAGTCCCCCAAAGCAACAGTGAACTAACAATGGATATCAGTGGTTTGGACCCCTTGAGTACTAATTGCTTTCTTTAGTTGCACAGTATGTAATGCACAAGTAACAGGTACTTGCAGCTTTCCCAATCCTCACCAAAAGGAAGTATCTTCAGAGCAAGAATACTGGCGTGTTCCCATACCTATGCATGAGACAACCCTCTTCTTACTCTGCCAGCAGCCCACTCAGTGCCTATCAGCCTTTCTCACTACAAAAACAGTATCACACACCAAAGAAAGAATTGATCTTGTTATTTTTTCCAGGCAATATCAACTCTAGTAGGATTAAAAACAGACATAGAGGTAAAGAGTCTTGGAGTGTATTAGCAATGTCATTTGTTATTATTCTGATGGAATAGTTATTTACTTATTGCTGAGGCTTTGACTACAGCTCAGGAAATTGTATACCAAAAATGCACTTTTGGGGCCAATAATTCCTAGCAATACCCAGGCTTCAGCTACAGCAAAATACCAAGGTCTCAACTGTTGCATTATCCTCATTCGTCACAGCTGAATGTAATGATTATACCAGAGCTCGTAACTGTAGTGAATCTAACAAATTAATTTCACACCATCGTTGCTCATCCACACAACTGTTAAGTTTTCACCTTTTTGTCTCAAAACATCTTCCAGCTGTTCAAAAATCATCTACTTCTCTTCTGCTAATGCCCTCCCCCTGCCAGCCTCAGCATTCCAGCTTGACAGCTCTATTTTTATAACAGGGTGCAATTTTAACCATAACTCTGACTCTTCTTTATGTATTATTTACTAACCACATATGACTCACACACTCACACACACACACACACACTCTCTAAAGGAAAGGATTCTGTTCTGTGCTAGAAAATTCGTCACTTTCAATACTGATCCAGTAAATTACCTCTTGCCATTTCCCATGTGAGCAGATTATGGAAGCATTTTTCCTTTGTTAAATCTCAAGATTAGAGTGTTCATTAAATCATGCAGGAAACTCCCATTCAAATGCCGAAATACTGGTATTGTTGAATGGAGTCTGAGAGTTTGGCCAATGTTCCTTTTGTGTGTTTGTTTAATCCTAACCATTAAAGTCACATATAAAACCACTTAAGTATCTTGGGTTAGAATTGTCCTAGTTTTATTGAATGTCATTCCCTTAAAACAAGATGGTAATACACAATACAAAGAATTTTGGGCTTCTGTTATTGTCAAAGAAATCAGAGAGGCAAATAGAAAGCTAGATGATTGGGGGACTTCCTCCTACACCCCTTCGGAGTATGTGGCAGAAGATTCTTATCCTTTCCCTTTTCTGTCCCTCTGGCTCCATTTTAATTTTAGATGTAGGGATATTTTTAAGGAAAACTATGAAATCCTCCATATTTGATTCTAGCAGTGACTCATGCAGAGGTAAGTTATGGGGTAGAAGTGCAGCCCTGTGACTAGCTCTTGTCATCTCATAAATGCAGGGACAATGGGAAGAGAGATCATTTTGCTCCCTCCTCTTGCCTCATTGTAGTACCCCCTCACAAAGGAGGAATCCTGTCCTTTCCCCCTCTTTTTTCGTAGACTTACTGGGAAAGAAATAAGAAAAAATTATCATTCTGAAGCTTTTTATTACAATAACAAAAAATAAAATCTCTGTTGAAAAGATGTTCAAGCTTGTACCTGAGGACAGAATTTGTCCTGCTGAATTTTAATGTTTGGGGCTGACTTAGACCTAGCCAAGAAATGTATTCCAGTACAAAACAAAATCATTTAAAGGAATTTATGACAGCTGAATATGCATCCAGGCCAGACAACAACAAACCAACAGGATCCTTGGTTGTTTAATTTGTTTCTTAAGAGTAATATAAAATAAAATTAAATTGTTTGCTACAATGTTTATTACTCTGAGTATTCTGGACCATGATTTTCTTCTCTTCACTTCTTTCATAATCCCTAGTGGTTTTCCTTTGTCTTTTGGCATTTTACTTTAACATTGTTATTTCAAAATAAACATCTCCAGTCTTCCACTTCATCAGTTTCAATTATCCAAAATATTGCAGGACTAGCTTGTTGGCCTAAGGCATTATGAATTATTTGGGAATACCACCACATTTTTATATAAGCTGAAAAAAAATACAGTGACAAGTAATTAGTGATTTAGCATGGATTCCTTTTTTTATTCTTCAACACTCCCATGTCCCTGGCCTACTTCCTCCAAGCTGGAAGTGCTAAAAACAGATGACATGTCTATTACTGCATTTAAACCAGAAAAACTTATGCACCAGGGATTAAATAGGTGGCCCCTCTGAGCAAAACAGTAGTTACAAAGCAACTGCTGGGGGTTATAGCTAGAGGTTTTTTATCACCATCCAGCACCAGAAAAGAATGAGAAAAGTAACAAGGAAAGAAGAGGTGTATGAGATGGAAAGCATCACTGACGGCAACACAGTACACTTGTAGAAGTCCTTTAATGCACCAATGAATCCAGTGTGGCCATAATTCTAAATTTTGTTGAAAAACAACCAAAGACTTATTCTGGTAACATGTGAAAACAGAGTCACTTAGGTTAGTCTTCATCTCAATTTTATTCCAAATTCCCTAACCCTTGCACATTTTATTCCTCCATTTAAGCAGTAGGGAGGAGTAGGGAGCACCGTGCAAACATGTGCTATTGGAATTTTCTATCAGTTTTTATTTTTAACATTCACGCATTTTGTGACAAAGATTCTTCTCAACCATGCTGAGAATACTCCAAGAAACAAAGATTATATATATATATATGTATATATGTAAAATCATTTAGTCTTCATCTTTCTATAAAAATCATCCCTTTGACTCCTGCTTTCTCTTTGGTGTAAAAGGATTTCATATTCTCCCCATCAAGAAACCTCCGTCTGCCATCTCCATTCACATTCTTTGATCTCATCCTTCTACCCAACCCACATTCTTCTCACACCCATAATCTGCCACACATCCTCTGATATTTTCTCTTGCTTACTTTTTGCTGCTGCACCTCTCAAGACTAGCAAGACTTTCCCCTCAAACATCCTGAGGTGATGTTATACATTTCCACTGTCTAGCTTTTCTTTCCCTCCATCAAATGATGACACCAGCTGTAGGACAGCATGAAGTGCCCTCGAAAAGGACCACTTTGACCCCGCTGTTTACAGAGGGATTCTGACTTAAACTGGTGGTTTACCAGTACATGCTGGAAACTGAGATGCTTGCCATTTTCAGTAAGAGCTGGGTATACCAAGCAACTCCCAGCTCTTTCTCTGTGTTTTCTCATTCTGGCATTCACTCTTCTCAAAATATCTTTATACACAATGGAAAGATTTGTAAGGAATGTCAGCTGTTTTTACAGGCATAGGGAGAAATTTTTAAAAGTGTAAACAAATGTTTTTGCATACTCAAAATGTTCATGTGTGGGTTTGTAGCAATATAGACTATTGACACCTCACTGTGCACTTGGTTGTATTCCTTCATCTGTGATTTTTCATTTTGATTAAATATACAAGCGAATTGTCAGTGAGTCACTGTCTACAGCTGTGAATTTCACTATACATTTAATGTAACTATGAAAATATTTACTGGGTTTCTTTTCTGATTTAACCTGAGTTTTAATTTATTTTAAATGTTTTCTCCATGCAAGATGCTCTTCATCCATTTATTACATCAATTATGGATGGCTAGCCAATGGTTTAAACCTAAGTGGGTAAGCAGTTTACAGTTTTTAAGAAGATTTAAATGATGGCACACTGCGTTGTGACTTGTGTAAGGCTGATTTCCCCTTAGAAAGTAAGAGAACAGAGAGCATCAGTACATTCACAGCTACACACTAAAAACCATGCTCAGATTGTCAGAAAAAAAGCATAGACTAAGGCTTAGGTAATGGATTTCATAATTTCTTTTTTTCCTAAAAGACCTGCTGAAAAGGAACTTGAACTCAAAGTTATGTTGTGTGCACTTCTTAAATAGATTACTTGAGCTCAACAGTCTTTTTGAAGTGTTAAATATTAAAACCTTTAAAAGTTGCTATTCATTGAAAGACTTATGTACAGCTCTACTTCATGTTTCAGCACAGTAAAACGTCTGTTGCATGATGCGAGTTCTTTCTGATGGGAATAAAAGTTTAGAAGGTCACTAACATTGAACCTTTTTAACTTTTTCCTTAGGAGTGGGAAGTGGCGAGATATTGAAGAGCTTTTTATGAGTTGTCCCATTGGCATCAGCCAGAACTACTTCACAAAGGTTAGGAAATTCAGCCTAAAATCAAGACTCATATTTGCATGGCTTTTCTGACCAAACACTGGTACTGTAGTCATAATCGATGTTGTTTTTTTGAAAACTCAGAGCATTCCCCAAAACAAAAATAGAAGATGCCACAGAAAACAGGAACTCAAGAGATAATAAAGGAAGATGAGCGCAGACAAATGCTGGCAGTTTGTTCCTCCTCTTGCTATTCAGCTATTCTTCAAGGAGGAATAACTTAGCTTAGAAGTCTTCCTTTGTGGAAAAGAAAACAAAGAAACAATCTGGAAACACAATGTTATGGAAGAAAACCCCAAACAAACCAAAAAACATTATCTGAATGCTTATTTGACTATAATTCTCCTCGAATAAGTATGAGTGAGGCAAATTCTGAGCCTTATGTTAACCACTGTAATTTCCTTGAAAGCAATGACAATTGTTTTGGTTTAACCCCAGCCAGCAATCAAGCCCCACACAGTGGCTGACTCAATCCCCTTCGGCAGAACAGGGTAGAGAATCAGAAGGGTAAGAGTGAGAAAACTTATAGGTTAAGATAAAGACGCTTCAACAGGTAAAGCAAAAGCTACTAACACAAGTAAGGCAAAACCCCTCTTCCCATGGGCAGAAAGGTGTCCAGCCATCCCCAGGAAAGCAAGGCTTCATTATGCACAAAAGTGGGTTGGGAAGATACATACCACCACTTGAAATGTATTCCACTCCCTTCTTATTCCCCCAGCATCATAGGTTAAGCATGATACCATATGGTCTGGAGTGTCCCTTGGGTCACTTGTCAGCTGCCCTGGCTGTGTCCCCTCCCAACTCCTTCTGCACCCCCAGCCTCGCTGCTGATGGGTGAGGAGGGTGAGGCAAAAAAGGCCTTAACTCTGTGTAAGCATTGCTCAGCACTAAGAAAAGCACCCTTGTGTTATAATCCCTGTTTTCAGCACAAATCCAAATCACAGCCCCGTCCTAGCTGCCATGAAGAAAATTAATCAGTCAAAACCAGCACCCAATTAAAATAAGCTAAAACTCCCAAGAAATTTCTTCCCTTTCCCATTTCCAAAGAAGACATGCTACTTGAAAAATTTTGTTTTCTCTTCCCCCACTGTTGCCCTGAGCTTTCTGTCTTTTTGTCTTTCTGTAGAACTTTCTCACGCAGCTTCATGAAAACAATATCTATTCTTAGAATGTTTACATACTTCTCCTCTGAGAGAAGAAATGATTGATGGTGATGTTCACCATCCAGGTTGAAGAGATGGCAACCTGTGTAGCCAATCTCTTGACCTCTGTACATATCTATAAATACTGGAGTCAGATTTGAATTAAAAAAGAGTTTTTTCCTCACAGCCGTGGTGTGAGTTTCATTTCAGCGTTCCTGAAATTGGGGCACGCCCAGCTTCGGCCCACAACACCCCACCACAAACAACCCTCCCCTACTTCTCATTTTCTTAGAATTCCAAAAACTGGAAAGAAAATGTGTCTTAAATGTTCTCTCCGAAATTTCCTTAGCTGCCTATCTTTATGAAAGGGAAAGTTTACGTCTTTCACCTGCCCCGTCGGAAGCTAACTTGGTGACTTCCTCTGGAAACCTGTAAGCATTGAGGAGAGAGGCTGATGATCTTGTATGCATAGCAAATGCCATACAAGGACTCAGGTGCTTGGTTCCTTACTAGGTCAGTCCTCTATGTGGATATTTTCTGTCCTGTTTTCTATGGTTCCTGGAGTTGTTTGGGTTTTTATCTTCTTTAAACTACGTAACAAAAATATCTGCCTCTGTGTAACATCTTTGTGAACAACAAAGCATTCACCACAATGCCTTACTAGAAAGGAAGAAAGGTTGCCAAGTGAAGCTGGTTTTTATCTTTTCCTCTGTAAGTCCTGTGCTTTACAAACAAATTCAAAGGAGAGAGCCAAGAATATAGTCTTTTTTTCTTTTTGGACATAGATTATGGAGAACTTTCTTAAGTCTTCATTTTCTCTACCACGTTCAGACTTCTCATGACTATCCAAATACATTGGGTGCAAGAAATGCTGAACTGAAATCTTATCTCTCTCATGGATTTAGTAATGGCCCTGCAACATGAAGTTACCAAGAGCTTTTATAAAGATTCTTCTTTCAGCCTTTAGGTAGAGATAAAGCTTCAGCCTTTTCTTATAAATTTTTCAACAGAAGTAGTACTCAGTTTTTATTTTAATGTCTACTCTGCCACCCATGTCCTTCTTTTGCCAGAACAGTGACCTACAGCAACAGACTTTTATACTACATAGAAGTGGGAGAGAGAGATGAGAGAAAGGGAGAGTGAGGAGCTGACTTCCACAGCTCATATGAGCCCCCTGACACATCACGGGAGATAATGAAAAACTTTGGGGGTGAAAAAAATAGCTCAAGAGCAAGGAAGTGGGTGGGCTGTGGCTTAATCTAACTCCCCCACAAAATCCACTGATTCCCAGAATGCCACATTTCCTGAATGCATTATGCATTTTTTATTAGATGTTTGTCAGAAGAAATGTAAATCAATCAAAGGAATGGGCTGTAGTCACCTCTGCCATGGACTCTTGCTCTTCAGGTTTTGTTCTCCCAGTTGCACTGCTCTTACGTTTCCTCACTTTGACCCTCTGGCTTTTTTACATTTTCTGATGCTCTGTTTTAATAAACATTGATAAGGGGGACAACCCAGCCCTGCCTCTATACCTGTGATTGTGGCACTCAGCTGTGAGCGGCAGCTGAAAGATTCCCTAAGTCAACCATACTTAAGAAATGCTAAAGAGAGAACCTGAATTTGTCTGAATTGTGCACTGAGTTAGACCTATCAGTGATTTTCCCTCTTGAGCTGACATGACCTATTCATACTACCTTACTGGGCTAAATGGGAGCTAGGCACTGAGAGGCTCTGTTTTTTTCACATGGAGGGCCGTTCTTGGCAGTAACAGCAACCTGGCAGTACCTTGCATTAACAGTTACCTAACTGTAACCCAGGCAACCTGAGAACATTGGTAGCCCACTAATTAGGAAATAATAAGCAGCTCTAGCCCTTTCAGGAATCCCAGAGTGGTTAATCGTGGCTTGAATAAATAAAAGACTTCACAGACTGGGCGCTAAACTTCAGGGTTTAGTGAAAGTGGGACTGAGGGCTTGTCTGTGAGGAAATTCATCCACACTGAGACAGGATGGGAATAGATGCCGTTCTGTCTTGCCCACACTAAAATACCCTGCAAATTCTCTCTCTTAGCTCTGCATGCCAGGTTGGTTCTGCCCATCACTCGATACCTGGTCGAGGTGCCTAAAGCAGGAGTCTTATTTCAGCTTAGCCCCTCCAGACTCAGCACAGAGATAGACATGAGCAGATGGACCAGGGGATGCTTCCAAATGGGAAAAAAATTTGGAGTTACAGTCTAATTAATTCATAGCCCTTGATGCTTTTGTCTCATTTCCCAGTATTAGGAGGAAATGTTCCATGTCACTTATAAAGAAGCTTGTTGAGTATGGACTAATATTTGCTCTCATGAACTTCTCTTAATCAAATGTAAATCAATAAATTCTTAAACAAATTATAGTGTGATTTATGTAAGATTTGTCCCTCCCAGATCTGCACCCCTCCAGAATATACCTGAAAATTTTGACAACTTAAGCTACAGTGAGACAGTTGAAGCCCTCCTCTGCTGCTTAAAATGTTTTGTTTTGTTTTCAAAATACATTCTAGAAATATTCCTAATGTCCACTACTAAACAGAACCTTTTTGCTTTCCAGTATTTCAACATTTTTGAAGATGCTGAGGAAAAATATCCCTCTGAATCAAGAAAACTAGGATTTTTTTGTTTGGGTTGGGTTGGTTTTTGTTGTTGTCGTCAGGGTTTTTTTTTTTTTTTTAACTGCCATGTTGTAATGCAATTACTTCAGACAACAGGGCTGTTTCTCTGAGATGTTGGTAAATTGATGATGTCAAGTGAATATTAATTGGGCACTGAAGCATAATTCTTTAATTGCCTCATGGAGTCCATGAAAATCTGTAACTGGTCATAAACTGCAAAGGAGGGAGTGGCATCTGCTTCCTCTCTTGTTATATTCTTGTTATTGTCATGTCCCTTCCCTTTCCCACTTCCATGACTGCCAAAGTTACTCACTGAAGCTGAGCAGAAGATATATGGTCAGTAAGTAGCAAATGAAATTTGGGTTTCCTTGACTGCAATCATTGTGTGTGTGTTGGTTTTTTCTGTCTGTTTCCTATTGCCTTGCTAATGAGGCAGTGTCCAAGCCGTGCCCCTCACAAAAGAGAGCTGGCCTGAGGCAGCTGCTTTGCCAAGTCCTCGTGCTTCCTTAGGTCACTGTTGCATTTCTTGTCTGCCCTTTAGGGTTCCTTTCTCCAGACATCCCAGACTGACTGTACACTGTGTGCCCCTTAGATCATCTTTTGTGTCTGAGAATATAAAACACTCTTACACCAAATTAACTCTAAAATGCTGCTTGCACTAGAAGCAACATTTCCTTGCCTTCCTTCACTTCTCCCGTTTCTGTTTCATAAAATGAAATTATCATAATAAAAATCAGAACAGTATAGAACCGGCCCTTACTTCTTCATCGTAATTATGGCTATTAATGCATTTGGGTTGAGAAAACAATGGATTTATACATCTGTGAGTTAAGCATGAGTTGTGGAAAGAAAAACTAGTTCAACAGAATGTTGTTGCTCAGCTTGCTCAAATCAATTGTTCAAACTCATTGGATTGTTTATGCAGGATGTAAGAGATAACAACAATGTCCTTCTAGATCTATAATGTGTGAAGCTTCTCTGAAAGATCTGGACTGTGCAAGAGAATCAGGTTTACTGTTTACCACATTAGGTATAATGTTTATTTACAGAAACACAGTAACTAAGGTTTGTGTTCTTTCCGCAACAATGCAAGCACAATTTTAAAGACAGAAACAATTGACAGGATTGATTAGCTGGTTTAAGAAAGGATCAGTTAGATTCAGCATCATACTACGTAACTATAATTAAGCCCTGCTGGAACTGGTATTTATATATGTCAAACTGACATGATGCTGAACTGAATTTGCTTTTTATTTGCTTTACAAAACCACTCGAGCTGACTGTGTCCAGGTCTGGATGTAATAATATTTTTGACAAATCTGAAGGGAAAAATGCCCAAACCCATAAATGGAATTACGTTTTGTTTATTAATGCACCATAAAGACTGGGAGCGTGTTTTGGTTTGCCTCTGTCTTGTTAATTTGGAATGATAATGGCAAAAGCCTTTTCCTGTCTTTAGAAATCTGTGAAAAACCCTTTTTCTTGAGAAGTACAGATCCTACATCTTACCTTCACTGTATTTAAAAAAAAAACACATTCTTCTTTCATCTGATACTTCCAACCTCTCTTCTTACTTTGCATGTGGGTCACTATGGGTGTGACAGATGCCTCACAATACCCACTCAAATCAGTGGAGTGCCTCTCACAGGGGATGCAGTCACCCAACACAGACCCCTTGTGCCAGGTGAGGTGCTGTGGGGTGCCCTGCAAGCCTACAGCCACTGTCCCAGGAGGGTAGGAGTCTCCAGTGGACTCATCTGAACTGAGATTGGCTCTGTTAGTCAGAGCATGATGTTAATCACACCAAGATTGTGAGTTTGATCCTGTACAGGCCATTGACTTAAGAGTTGGACCCTGATGATCCCTGTGGGTCCCTTCCAACTTAGAGCCTTCTGTCATTCTTTGATTTTTCTACTGCAATTTCCCCATCTTTGGGCACTGATGTTTACACTAGCTTCCTGTCTTGACACTACTCCCCCCACCCCTCTGATCAATAAATGGCTTTGGGAGGCAGAATTAAAATATCTTACCCATACGTGTATGTCTACTGCACACCTTTGTTGGAACCTGCTGAATTTAGTGGAGTTCACATATCTATGCAGCAGAACTGAATTTGTTAAAATTGGTACATCCTGTAAATCCTGAGAATCTCTTTGGCTCAGCTCATGAAGCTGTATGCTTCAGAGAACTGCTTCAGATCTGTGTCAAGGCTTCTAACTATAAAAGCCTCATATAATCACAGAACTGTGTAAATTTCAGATAAAACGATGCATTCTGTTTCTGGAGGGTTTTTTAACCTAAATACCATGTTTGTGAATAGAGATTTACAAATCAGCAACCTTGATAAGCCTTTGAAAGTTTTCTGAAACTTGTCATTCTATGTCTTGGCCAGAAAGTACTACATCATTCAGTCATTTTTCCTTTTTTTTTTTTTTCCCCTTAATATCTTCCCTATTTCAAATGGCCTCTAGTGTCCAGTTTTGTGTTTCAAAAGAAGACCAGAGTCTGACGATGTAACCAGCCCTGTAGATGCTGATGTTCTTGGCAGACTCTAGCTGAGGTTCTGCTGCAGATAGGAGTAGGTGGGACAACTCCCAAAATGGCCCTAAAAGCAGTTATGTGGGAGATGGTGCTGCCTTCCAAGGTGAAAAGAAGAGGTGACGCAATTGCATCCACAGCTCTAAACATCAGCAGGGAAGGCAGCTAATATTCCCTCAGAGACTGCCTATGGAGACATTCAGGAAAGTTCAGATAGATTAACTGGAGCTATAAAGATAAATCTCATAAGTGGAAGACAGAAATTAAGGGCAAGTTTGTTGAGCTGAAAAAGCACATGGGAAGACAGGAGACTTGGCTTCTGTTTCTGCCTCTGGCACTGACCTTCTGCACGACCACCCTAGCTGAATTTTGTCACACTTCTTTCATAAAAATGGAGTATTTCCCTACTCTGAAGACAGTTTGAGGTATATCTAACATTATTATCCACTTGTTATTTTATGGATATTCTATTCCAAAGTAGAACTTATTCAGTGCTTTGGAACTTTATGAGATGAGATGTTCTTGTCTCATATGAGGCAGGAAGGACAGGAAACCTGCTTCTAAAGGAGATGTTTACTTCTGGTTTAGTGTCTGGGCCCCATTTATAGATAATGAATACTTCTGTGGTTCAGTTCATCTTCTCTGAAAGCAGATGCCTTAAAGCCATCGCATCAGTCATGTCCTAAAATTGCTTTTTTTCCCCCCATTGACCATAAAGAACACCTCAAAGTGCCAACTTACAGCTGACATTGCACATTAGGTGAAATTAATTTCACCTTCTGAATTCACCAAGCATGTCAAGACACTGCTAGTTCACATAGCACCAGAATTAATGTATTTTCCAGGAAAATTTTGCTACCCTCTCTATTAACTCCTTAATTTTCTCCAAAAATGGGACAAGACGAGTAGTTGTTCATTTTAACTGTTCTAAATTGGACAGTATTTGACTTTTGAGCAGTGTTTGGCTTTTGAAATTTGTTTAATTATGTGATCAACCTCTTTCTGGCCCTCATGCAAACATATTAGGTTGCTCACTGTGATTGATTTCTACATGTTTTGCTTACCCCTAAACCAGGTAATGATGGATTAATTAGACATCAGAAGTAATATGGGAATACTATCATTAAAAAAAAAGAGTATGTTTCATTTCTTCTTTAGTTTGATTGGGCATTATTAAAATGGATCCATAAAAAGTGGTGCATCATTATATCCAAGCCATATACCAGGAGGTCCCTACACTTCAGTGTTTGAAATGCTAGAACATGTTACTATATTGTTGAAAATGCTGGTTGTGAGAAGATACTTTCAAAACTATCAAATCTCCCCATGAGATCGTGGACAGATAAGTCATCTTATTCTCTGTAGTCTTTTCTCCCCCTGCTGTCAAAACATATGCCTAAGTTTTGTTAGCAACGCTTTTGGCTGCAGTGCAGGACTCATGGTCACACGCCTGCAAACATATGTTTTCCACTAATTCTGTATTCCTTTACTCACTTCTGCTGATGTCTCAAAGCTCAACTTTAAATGAGATGTGGAGGCTTGTCCCATGTATTTTAGTTATCACTTGTGTTGTGTTGTGCCCTCACTGAACAGGTTTAGGGATGTTGCCAGAGGGAGATGCCAGTTTCTACCCTGGACAATCAGGAATACTTTAAAGCAGAGGAAACTTCTCAGAAGTGCTGGAAGTTTTTTTGCATTCTGCGGTTCATCAGATTCTGATAATTATGCCATTAGTAGTGCTGGGTTTTGTGCTGTTTGAAATGAGATCATAAGGCTGACTTCTTTTGCCAGTTATGGTCTCAATATTGTATTTGAGGTACTGAAACACTTCTTTTTATAAAGCATTTTGCAGCATATGCTATTGAAAAAGTTGCATTGCAGAGGTTCTGAAGCATGGAAAGAGCAAAGACGGCAGCCAAGCTTTCCAAAAAGAAAAGGTTAGCTAAAATTGCAAGTTCCTCTCACTGGAATATCTTGCCAAGCAGTCACAGACATACAACACATGACCCAAAGTGAAAAAGTGATTATGAGGGTTATAATGGCAGCCCTGAATCTATAACGCATAATTCATTCATCCCAAGCAGCATTTGTGCATCTGTTAAGGTATTTTTATTAGTAGTGTAAGAGCTTTTAAAACAATTTTCTGAATTGTTTAGCTCATTTGCAATGCTCAATTGGTATTTTATAATTTTGTCCTTATTACTTTCTGACATTTAGCCATGACACAATGCATGAATCTATTGTAGTGACAGCTGTTCCAGCTTCCGTTTGTGATTCATCCCTTTGTGCCCTGTCATAATTTCTGCATATTTTTTTGTTCCCTCTTCTACATTTGGAGAGTCCCTGTGACACTCAGTTGGCCCTAACTAGGCACGACAATGTGTCTGAGTTTGGGATATTTTCCCTAGAGGAACATATAATACAGAATGTTGACTTACATCTTTTGATGAGAAATAATTCCTTTTCATTTCTGTTTTTCCTCTCGTTGTATGAGCAGCATTCTGCACCAATTTGTCTTTGATCTCTGTAACACTCAAGTAACACCCAGACAGTTCCTCACTGATTATATTTCTTCCCTTTCCAAATTTATAAAACATAAAAACAGATTTTTCTTGGTCTCCAGCAGTGGGAGTGAAAAAAGATTCTGCTCCAGTGATCCATTTCCACCCTCACCTATCTAGGTGCTGCTCATGCTGATTTAAATGATGGCTGAAGCTGCTCTTTTGCCATCTGAATTTTAATTGCTCCTCCAACCCACCACATTTCCCTGCTCATCTGTATTTACAGAGAACATTGAGCCCTACCTGCTACATTTGGCTTTTCAGCATAAAACCTATCTCAATTTCAAAATTAGTCTTTTTCTTTGCGTGTGTATTTTTGTTTCATTTTTTGAAATACAACAATTCCAAATTGCCAAATGTTTCCCACAGTAATCTATACCAATGACACACAAGAATATAATGGATGGGAAAAGCTGAGTTATTAGAGTGACACTTGCCTGGCTCCTGTAGAAGGTACTCTATATACAGTGGAAATTACTGGAGATCCTGTCAGCATGATTAAGTCATTTATAAGTAGGGAGAAAAATAAAGCTGTATAATTCTCCATTTATCATCTTGCTGAGCTGTTTCCTCCCACAGCAGTGATACCACCACACAAAACCCTTCAGACAGATCTTTATCCTGACCAGAACAATGCTCTCTGAGCTTGTTGCTAACCCCTTGTTTCTGTCTCCTCTGAGGTACAGCATTTTTTTCCCCCCAGTCAATGTAGATTATGTTCACTGCTCCACACCTCTCAGCTTTATGAATTATTTCCTTTAAAAATAGCCCCAGCAGTTATGTCAGCCATGATTTATTCTGTATGATATTATAACAAATTGCTTTCATGAGCAGATACTTTGCCAGACATTTTGTGGCCTCTAGGTCTGAGTCTCTCTGTGTTCATCCCAGGGTAAGGCAAGCATCACTGAATTCCTATACCACTGACAGGCATAGGGATAAAACCAGCACCTTTGTGAACAGAACAAGATCTAAAGCTACCTTTTTGAAAGGTGATAAGTGATTTGGAGAATAAAATTTGAGGATGCATGAAATAAAACTTCAAGGAGTCATGATATGACAAAGGACAAAAAAGCTGAGTGTGTATTTTTTTGGTGGAGTAAAGAAATACTAGCCAGTCCATCACTTAAATTATTCAGTGAAGGACATAGTCCCTGCACAAGATACTGGAGAACATGATTGCAAAAGCCCACTGCTGTTCCCAGATGTTAATATTGCAGATCCCCCACCCCTACTCCTTTTCCAGTATTGAAACCCTTGCTGACCTTGACAAGAGCAGGTTTGTACCCTGACAAGAACTGCTTTGAACTGTTTGAGTCTAATTTACCTTCTTTATTTCACTGCATTGGAAAGTAAATAAATACTTAGAGGTTTAAATAAAGCACCACACTTACCAGATTAACAAAAAATGATTGACTATTGATTGATTCATTGATACATTATTTCCTAATAACAAATGGACTTGTGGAAAGTTGTGCAGGCTAGAAGAGATCAGTTCAAATATTAAACACACAGGGACAGGAGCAGTTCATAGGAACAAATGTACTGTGGTAAACAAGAACAGAGAGCAGAGAGAGAAGTGGATGAATGTCATGAGAGTGCCCTTCAGTGTATGAGGATTTTGAATCTCACAGAGAAGAGCACTTACAAAGCTGGTGGCATGTGATGGTGAGGCTCTGACAGCCCCCACAGAGAGTGCCTTCAAGTTCTTTGTGTTGTGAGGAAGGATCTTTGCATTGGGTGATAAGTGGGCCTTGACTGCATCTTAGTGCCATAATGCACCTTCTGAGTAACCAGCCTCTCCAATCTTTGCACTGAGGGGACAGAAGAGGAGGTGGAAAGGGAAGAGTGTGGGAATGAATGGGATGGTAGAAGTTTCCCTCGGCCTTTCTCATAAGTTTGTTCCACAGTAGAAGCTCTTAGCTGCCAGACTGAATATTAAGATTACCAAAGCAATGTGTTTTTCTGCCGTATGGAGGGTGGAGGGATGCAGAAGGACTAGGTGTCTGATTCAGTAAAATCATCTCTACCTTTCGAAATATGCATTTCTTACAATAAATTACTGGGCAAAACACAAATAAATATCAAATTGTTCATTAAAGACATTTTAATACATAATTATTAGTATCTATATTCCTGTCATTCTTTATCATTGTTTAAATGATGCTGTCATGTCCCAAGGCATAGAATATATATTTTAAGGAAATTTCCCAAGTTTGTTTCTTTTTGCGTCTTTATACAATCACAGAATCCTTTTTTGTTCAAAAATTGTCCAATCAAAATACAAGTTATAGCCCAATAACCTTTGTGTAAGTCCTGATCCTTATTTTCTTGCAATTTCAGTTGTTCAAATGTACTCCTCCTGCTGTTAGTCTCTGTGACTAACAGCAGCTTTATCTGAAACCTGCTCAGTTGCTTCCCTCTGTGTATTCCTTTAACATGACAGAAAATGTGCCTGTCCTGACTGTTGGCACAAAGTTGCTATCTGTGTGCTGCCCGTGCTGTGACTGAGGGATCAGGCCCCACACTGCCTGCCATGTCAGGAATGCTTCCCCGAGCCCCCGGCACTCCTCAACTCCACCGCTGGGAAGTGGAGAATGCTGCAGTGTTATTTGACATGCTGGCGTAGCACCTTGCTGATTTTACACCACCAAACTCTGTCCCATAGCACCAGGTAATTGTTTCAGGAAAAACTCTAAACATTTCCAGAAGAGCATTTACAGTTAATGCAAAATCCTATCCGTCCATCCATCAAATCACTTATGATTTGAGGAGGGGTTATTGCTCATTTGGCTCCCCTCCCACTCTGTGATAATATATCTGTGTTTGAATAGATTTACCCCTACTGTTTGCTGTCTTTATTCCCCGTTTCTCCCTGAATCTTTGTTGAACGAAATCTCTACAGAAACTTTTCCATCTTTTCTCACTGGAATCTTTACGATGATTTCTATTAGCCTCCTATATACCACCATTTATTATTAGTATCTTTCCTCCTTTATCCCTTGATTGAAATTGCAAAAATTAAATGGAATTAAGAGAGTGGAGGCCTAGAGTAACAGGTGAAGTCAAGTCAATTCCATTGCTTCAATGCACAGGAAAATATATGCCAAGTCCCAATAAGACTGATATTTTAATGGGTGCTGGTAGAGTACAACATTCTGACATTAATAGGTGGAAATGAATCCTGTCTCACAAAGCTAATTTTGCTTTAAGCAGAAGCTAAGGAATTGGCCCTCTTCTTTCTATGCAGCTTTCATGAGTCTGGAATTGGCACATCTTCAAACTCTACTTCTAGTCCCAAAACAAGATTTTGAAAACAACAGAGCATTTTGGTTTTTCATCGTCAAGGAGATCGGGCCATTTCAAGACCCATTCCACAATAAGTTACTACTAACTGCCAGCTGTTAACAAACTCAGCATTGTCTCTTTTCTGTATAAACAGCTGTGTTACAAGAGTGAAAGAGAAAGGAAGAGAGGAAAGGGCTTGCTACAGCCTGATGGTGCCAGTGAACTCTGTGTGCCCTGATTTGTGAAGAATTCAGTGACTGTGTTTTAATGGAACATGAAACTGTTGAAACAATTCAAGCATTAGATGACCCTCAATATTACAATATGATGTCTTGTTTCATGGCAGAGCTTGGACACTGAGACATTCAGAAAAACCTTGTTGGTTCCCCAAAGTACATACAGACTGTGGCAGAGTACACTGCTCATTGGAATAACTCATTTGACCTTTTAGTACTCAGAGTTTACAAGTTTGATAATGAAATATGCATCCATACAATCAATATACACAAGGCTTCTACTGAAACTTTGCAGCAACCGTCCATCAACATATTAGAGTAAAAAGGTTCCCTAAGCTGCCTGTATACTTCAGTAACTCAGAATTGCTCAGCTCTTATGCAACACTTAGTTGCCAGGTCAATCCAGTAACAGTCATTGTGACAAAATACATTTACATATGTGCATCAGTGAACAAATTTAATGATGTTGGATAGCACAATAATAAAAAGTTGTGCTAAATGTTTTCTTAGAGACTACAAAGAGCTAGGTTGGAAATAAAGCATGAAAACGCATTGAAAGTATTGAAATTAGGCCTGAAATAAAAGGTTTTAAAATACAGACCTCCTTTGTGCCACTAGAAATGTGCTCTGCTGGCAAATCCGGACACAAAGCAAAGCATTTTGAGGCACTGTCAAGGGTTTGTTAAAATATGGCTGGACACTGAAGCAAAGCCAATTTACACAGTACCAGTTGGCAAGCAGAGAGGTGTTTATTCTGCTTGATAAGCATCTCCTTAGTAACTCTATGAGTCAATAAATTGGGTTGATGAGTAGCATGTGGGGGAAGAAACTGAAGCGCAATCATAGTGCAACATAAAGAATATTAACCAAATGGCAGGGACAGGAACTTGAAATCAAGGCTGCAGAGGCTGCTTTTTGTAAGGGGTTTCAAGGTAAATATGCAAAAAGTGAATAACAAGAAGTGTGCAAGTGAAGATGATTAGCCTGCAGCTCACATTCATGCTTATTTCCGTCTGTCTGCCCAAGTTGGATTCTGAATCAATTCTCCCTGTTTGACAGTTCTTTATTTGAATTGCTATTGACTGAGAGCCAAAGTTTGTGACTGGTAGGTAGGGAAAAAAGGTCTTTGTTCATGTGGGGTACATCAGACCCATAGGGCTGCTAACATTTGCAATTTTAGCTTAAAGAACATCTTTACATCCTAAGGCTAGTATGCTTCCTCTCTCCTAACAACTGCTAGAGGTGACACCATTTACCATGACTGACGAAGGATAGGTAAGAGAAAGATAAATCACTGGGAATCCTGATTCCTGGCATAAAGTTCCATAGGAACCCCTAATACTATCAGGGAAGGTATTTGTTATTAAAAAAAAAAAAAGTCTATACAAACCTTGATTCTTGTTATCTATCTTTGCTTTCCCAACCTTTACTTCTAGCCTAGCCTCTCTTGGGAAATTTCAGATGAGTTTACATTGCCTGAAATGATCAGCAATAGTAACAGGAATTTTAAATCCTGGATATATACTTAATAATCTTCATTGCTATCTAGGGAAGCCAAGCATATTTAAAATCAAATGCAAAAGGCCAAATGCATAAGATGGATAGCCTATGAGGTCACAGAGAAGAGTTATTATCTAGTTTGACCTTTTGAATAACTCAGATCCTGCAGTTTCACCTAATCATCCCTACAACAAACCCATAACTTTTGATTACTCTATGATGAATATTTCAGAAACATATCCTAAAGAGATTTAAAGAATTAAAGTGATGAAGAATCAATTGTATCATAAGTAAGCTGTTCCTGTGGTCAATTACTAAACCTGATTTGCATCAAAAAATTTTTGTTGAATCATCCCCCCAAAAGAAGCACTCTCTGGTGAAAAAAACCTGCTTCACAAAACACTGTAGAGTGGTGTTATTTTGATTCAGGTAAGAGAGAAGCTTCAGGAAGACACATTTAAAGTCTTCATGTTTCGAACTGGCTTCACTAGAAATCTTGATTTCCTATTATACTAAAACAAAATAAAATAAAAGCATTTCAAATTCCTGTCTTTTTCTTAATGAATAAGTCTGAATTTTGTGACTTTATCCGGTCAAAATACAGATCGGTATTAAAAAGACAGATTTTATACTCTTACCAATACTAGCCATTTTTTAAATTATCCACAAAAATAAACTGTTTTAAAATCCAGGCTTCCTTGTGCAGAATTAATTTCAGCTTGAGACAGAGGATCTTAGTTTTTATATAGTACCTTGTCTGAAAGGAAGGCCTTGCAATTTTATTTTTCTTTTGTCAACGAGGCAAATTTTAAGCTTTCTCCTGCAAAACTGGATAGAAAGAGGTCCTCTAGACTATCACTCTAGAGGAGTTTTTCTGCACTTCTAATCCTTACGATGTTTTTTTTTTTTTAATCTCTGACCAGTTTTCACTACTCCTTCCAAACACAACTATATTATTGCTGCAGCCACTGAACTATTGGCACTTTCTACTTTCTGTTCATAGTCACTGTGATTAATTTCTAATAAGTCTCTTAGCCCTCTTCAGTAGTGTATTAAGATTTATGTGATCAGACTTAGGGGGAATTGCATATCATCCTAAGTATGCCTAAAATATGGTGGATGAATCATACCCTAAAAGTGCTGACTTCTTTTCATTGACTACCAGTGGAGCCTTGATGGCAGCTCAAAAGTAGGCATCAGCACTGTAGATATTGAAAGCTAGGTGGGATTAATTCCTCTAAGAAACCAACAGTCTGAATCAGTTATTGGCTTGGAGACACATATTTTTTAATTTTTTTTTAAATTATAATTGCAAGAGTTTTTCTTGCCTTTGTATGAATGGAAAACATATTCCAAAGGGAAAATGATGACCCAATCCACCCAGGAGAGTTTCCACAATTGATTTCAAGTTTGGTTTTTTCCCTCTGTTTCCAACACCGACTGGACATAGTCATATAGGCTAAACAGAGGTTAAATAGTGAAATTAGTATGGAATTGCATTTTGAATTCAAGTCTCAACAAAAGAGAAAAAAAAGGGAGAGAAATAAGTTAATGTATCATTGAAAATTATAAGGATACCTATGAGTTGCACCTGAATGGTTTAAGGGGCACATTAATTACTTTGTCTTATTTTTGTGGCTGTCTCCCACTAGTGCAGTATTTTGCTTCCTAAATGTGGACATAATGTTTTTGCTTCACAGAAAGGAGACTCCTTTCCCTGACTCATAAGAATTAAAAGATTTGTCTTAACAAGGGGTTTTGTCCATTCTGATTTTGGACTATCTAATGAGGTGGCCAGTAAACATTCAGGCTATATGGCAAGTCAGGACTTTCTTCCATAGAGTCATAGAATTATTTGAGTTAGAAGGAACCTCTAAATGTTACATAGTTCCATTCTCCCTGTGTGCTCCCCACAGGGACACCTTCCCCTATCCCAGCTTGCTCAAAACCCCGTCCAACCTGCCCTTGAACAATTCCAGGGAGAAGTATCTACACTGTACTATACTACACGACTATACTCTGAGCAGCCTGTTCCAGTGTCTCGTCACTCTCATCATTAAAACTTCTTCCTTATGTCCATTTTAAATATACCCTCTTTCAGGCTAAAACCATTGCCCCTTGTCCTGTCACTACTGGCCTCAGTAAAAATGTCTGGATGCTCCTTTTAAGAACTGAGAGGTCACAATAAGGTCTCCTCTAAGCTGAATGACCCCAACTCTCCCAGCCTTTCCTCATAAGAGAGGTATTACACCCCTCTGATAATTTTTTTGACCCTCTTCTGGACCTGTTCTAACAGGTCCATGAATCTCCTCTGCTGGGAACAACAGAGCTGGATGCAGTACCCCAGGTGGGGTCTCACCAGAGTAGCGTAGAGGGGCAGAATCATCACCATCCACTTGCTGGCCATGACACTTTTCATGCAGCCCAGGGTACAGCTGGCATTCTGAGCAGCAAGCACACATTGCTGGGTAATGTTCAATTTTTCATCACCAGAATTCTCAAGTCCTTGTCCTCAGGATTGCTCTCAATACGTTCAATCCTAATTCTGTATTGATACTGGAGATGATCCCCACCCATGTCCAGTACCTTGCACTTGGTTTTGTTGATCTTCCTGAGGTTCATATGGGTCTACCTCTCAAGCCTGTCAAGGTCCCTCTGCGTGACATCCTGCTCTCCAGTGTGGTAACTACAGCATTCAGCTTGATATAATCTGTATACTTGCTGCAGGTACAGTTGATCCTACTATCTATGTCACTGATCAAAACAATCCAGTACACACCCTTGAGGGACAGCACTTGTTACTGGTTTCTACTCAGACACCAAGCCATCCACTGTAACTCTTTGGATGTGGCCATCCAACCAATAAACTACTAAACTTCTCAGTTACATAATTCTCCACAGAGGTCTCTGAATAAAGCAGTCCATCGCTTATTTACCTTCTCACCTTTTGCCTCTCACTGTGAAACAAGGTCTATTTCTCAATACACAAGTGCCTAAAGCATCAGGACCTTCCTCTGGGACCTCTATATTGGGGTGAAGCAAAAGGCAAATAGTGTTCCCTGTTGACTAAGAACTCTCTTTACAGCCATAATGCTCTTATTTGTAAATAAAACAACTGAGATCCAAGATTGAGTAACTCCTGTGAACAGAATTCCTCCTGGCTTTAGCAGGACTTATCCATACATAAAGGAGTTAGAAGGCCTTGGATAGGACCTGAACTGGCACCAAAAGGGTAAAAATCTGTACAAGTCACACTCATTTTGCCATACAGGTAGCTTGTTTCTATCACAATTAAATCTTGTTCAGCTTACAGAGCACAAGAGACTTATTACTTTGTTCCATGAATAAAAGGGCTATATCATATAGTAATAATAGATACACCTTAAGAATATTTAAAGTCTTTTAATAATTTCAGACATGGAAAATTATTCATATTCTTCCATTTAATTTATTTTAAATAACTTATTTTCAAGGATTTCTATTGTATTAAATACATAATGACTATGGAAGGAACAATCAGATTATTTGCTTTAGTCTAATATACTCTTCAACTGCTGTTTCACCCTAAGGCATGGATTAAATGGTGTTTTGCGATAATAATTTTTCTTCTTTGTTTACATAATTTCTTACGGTATACTCAAAACTATTCATTCATGTTAGACCAGTACATTATTCTATTTTAGACACAAAAATTAGTATTTTCCAAGTTTTGTTGACAATATATCTTGATAAAGGAAATGAAAGACTGACTCTTATCCAAACTATCCTAAGTTGAAATAAATTTGTAGTTAAAGGTCCAGAATTTGCTACACTTTGTAGATACTTTGTGGAAAGCATTGTAAGTAATAGTCATTGAGAGCAGGATTTTGAGATACTGTTTGAATGATTGAAGCATCCAACAGCATTACAGAGTATAACATACCCAAATCTGACGGGTATAACTCAGGACTTTTTACCCAGCTCTGATGGTCCCAGCAGAGGGCTACCAAGATAATTAAGGGACTGGAGCATGTCTGTTAAGACAAAAAGCTGATGGGGCCGGGCACGTTCAGCCTTGAGAAGAGATGACTGAGAGGAGACCTCATCAATATCTATAAATATCTGAAGGGAGGGTGTCAAGGGGATGGAGCCAGGCTCTGCTTGGTGGTGCTGAGCAATAGGACAAAATGCAAGGGGCAGAACTTGATGCACAGGAAGCTCCAGGTGAATATGAGGAAGAATTTCTTCACTGTGCAGCAACCAAGCACAGGAACAGGTTGTCCAGAGAGTCTGTGAAGTCTCCCTCCCTGGAGATATTCATGAACGATCTGGATGCAATTGTGTGCAGTGCGATCTGGGATGACCCTGCTTGAGCAGGGAGGTTGGATCAAACCCACTGGGCTCCCTTCCAACCTGACCCATGCTGTGATTCTGTGCCACTGTATTAACTTACATTGAGAAAAGACTGGACACCTAATGGACAAGGAGATACCTACATTTAAAAAACTTAATCTCCAAACTGAATTCTATCCACAGCCAAAAGTGGCTGTCTAGTTTTCCACTGCTGTCAATAAATTAGCATTTCCTTAGGTAATCCACCCACTCTGGACCCAGTTACCTCCTACAGATGCTTCATTGACTTACACCTACTTGATGTGTAATGAAACAATATGTACTCATGTCAGCAGAAAAATGAGCATTTGAGAAAAATGACTGTGTCTACCTTGGAGAATTTTCTTTATAGCTGTGCCCATTAAGTAATCAGCAATCTAGGCATATAGGAATGACAATTCCCTCTACAGTTGTAATCCCACCCTTCTGTGACTTTAATTAAGTAATCACTTTTCAAAGGAGTCCAGTTTTTTTGTGTGTTCTGAGACACAAAAGAGGGCCTAGATTTTCAGAGAAGTATTTTGATGCCCTAACTAAAAGACCATGGTTTCTTTTTAGGCAGCTTTTCCCTCTTATTTTTTGCATTACCTTTATAATTCCTCATAAATTAAAGGTTTGTAAAAAAATACTTTTCACTGTGCCACCTTATTGTTCTTGAAAATAATTCTTTAAATTATTTTTAATTAACCCTTTAAAAGGTAGTAAAACATATATATTTTAAACTTTTTACCAATATTTATGACGAGTAGCTTATGTCAAGAAGTTGTAGGTGCATGTATCTATGCTGTTTACTGCAGTTTCAGTCCTGGTGCATTCACATGAGATGCTTGCTATTCCAACAAAATTCTTCGGGAGCAAACAGGGTAGATGGATTATATATGTTCTTAAATTGATATGTGCTTTGTCACTCTGGAATGTAAAAAGCCTGAAGCTGGATCACACCGAAATGTACCTAACATACAATATTTCAGTTGTAGAAATATGACCATAGCATTTTAGCATCTGGTGGGTATGAATTTTTAAATTTGGTACTAAGGAGTAGCAGCACATACTGAATGAATGCTATCCAGTCTCATCACACAGCAAAACTTGAAATATTAACTTCTTTCCAATTGCTGCATGCTCATTTAAATTCACTGCTGCATACTGAGATTTTACACTCTGAAAGTGTTGCCTTTTTTTATAGAAACCAACGCATCAGGGTTGGATGCTAAGGATTGGTACTGCAGGACAGTTAGTTGTGCAAATGCTTGAATTTAATAAAAGCTACCATACAGTGTTATGGAAAAGAGGATTAATTTTCCCATCTTGCTTTTTGAGGGGTTCGCTGAGCCACCCTGCTGATGTCACATTGCTGTCCAAATCACCCAAGAAACTTGCAGATAATGTCATGATTTCATCTTGGTAACAGGCATCCACTTACTATGAGAACGGAGAATTAAGGAATTGCATGGGGGAAAGAGAGGAAATAGTAGAGTAGCAGTTTGTAGTTTTGGAGTATCCAATAATTCTAAGATGTGAAATTCAGACTTTAAAGCAGTCATGCATCAAAGGGTTTTTTAAATGCTGATTTAATCCTTGATCCTCTGAAACCAGGTCCTCCTCTCCTCATACCTGTCTGCTTAAGCCACCTATTACCTGTCATAAAAGGTCTTTTTAAAAGTTCTTCCTAAATTGGGTGATGCACAAAAGTCTTGGTTTTATATTCTAAGTGAACAAAATGTTATCTGGCTATTAGCTGCTAAGACTGCTGACTCCTGGCAAAGCTTATGTTGGGGCTGGACAATACATTTGGTATGAAAGGTTGACAAAATAAGAACATCACTGAGGAAATACACATTCCTGTTTTTTTACAGACACAAATGATTACATATACAAAAGAGCAAATCCACAATTAAAAGTAACCTTGAGATATATAAACCTTATTCTTAGGCTAGTCATAAAATTAATAAATTAAATCTCCTAAATTAGTTTTAATACTAAAAAGCTGTAATGATATAGCATTTTATTGCTCTATGCTCATAATAGCATCCCACCAAGCTATTCCACAATTGGCATAGAATAGACTCTTGAACCAAAGCCTTCTATAAGGGAATACTACTGTTTCTTTGAAATTATGGTTTTAATAACAATTGATTTTCTTAACTCCTCCTTATGCCTTTCATCAGCTGTGTAAAGCCCTTGCTATAGATACACTGAAGTACTCTTTAGAAGACCTTTCTAAATACTCTCTAGAAAAGCTTTCTAGAGCTCAATATTTTTTTTTTTTAATGTAGGAGTCTTTTAGAGACTAAAAAAATATTTAGGAGTTTAAAAAAATGAGTTTGGACATATTTGAATATATTATATTTCACTTTGAATATGGCTTTAAAAATTGTTACCTTCAAAAAACCTCATGATTCTGTCCTATCAAAGTCCAAAATCCAACCTCAAAAAGCTAATGTTAACTTAATCTAAAAACAAATAGTTTCTGTGTGCAAATGGACATTTCAAAAGGCTAAGAAAGTACTGGCTACAAAAGAAGCAGAAGTTTATTATGAGAAACCTTTACAGCTTTTTACAGGATAGAAATTTTATTTTGGATTTCTGATCTCCCAAATAATTCAACACAAAAAAAATGTAAGAAAGAAGTGAGAATTGTAGCTCCCTTTTTAAAATGCATATTGTGTCACTGCTGTTGCAGATCTTTGATCTGTTGCTGGTTTGTTGTCATCTGAAGTCTTACATTGCTGAAAAAGTATCTTACCAATTACTATTTTCAGGAGTGTTCTGCCATGGTTGACCGGATGGTCCGAGACCAGACCACATATTAAGAAACTTCCTCTGTCCTTTTTTTTTTTTCTGGATAATTGCCTTGGAGAGACACTGTACTTATAACCATGCTGAGTTATTTTGTTATGCTAAAATGTCAAAAAAGATAATGCAATTTTGAAATTAAAGCTGGCAAGGAGTTAAAAACTAACAGGAACAGGGTCAATCCCCCAGACACACACTCCCTACAAATTTTAATTATCAGATTATAAATTCCTGTTTTAAATGTGAGCCTTTAGGTCTTTTCTTGGTGAATGTTTAATATTCACTTTATGCTGTCTCAGTAGCAGCCTTACAGAGTTACTGGCAAAATGAAATTGCTTTTGTTGGTAAAAAAAAATTCCAGACTATATAAAGAAATGAATCCTAGGAAACTCACTAAAATTTATTTTGTCTTGCTAAAGGAAATGTTTTGAAGCATGAAGACATATTTTCATGAAAAATGCTAAATCTAAGTTTTGGTTACTTAAGTAAAAGTATCTGAAAGGATGGAAACAGTATGAGAAAGCTAAAAGAGCTTTGAAGAAAAATAACACAACCTACAAAGGAGTATTTTTTCAGTAGGGAAGCATTGTGTCTTCTTAGTTCAGCTCTTCTTTACCCAGTGATGGGTCATATCTTATCATATCATATACATCACACAGGACACAGATGCTCACCAATAGAGTGGTGAGCACTGGCAGGGGCTCTGCCTGTATCCCTCTGATTCCCTGCATGTGAGCACCCCAAGGACACTTTAAGGTGCAATTTAAATCTCCTGCTTGATTTGGAAGGATAACCTTCCTCCTCCCCCGCTGGGATTGATGTCTGCTCCCTGCACTGTCCCATCCCACACAGCCAAATCCTGTCGTTCAGCAGCCCCCACCCAGTGTGCTCACACCCAGCTGCACCTGCTCCTGCTGCTGCCCTTGTGTCCACCGGGAGGGGTCCTGCCTTCTGCCCTTGACAAATCCTCTTCTTGTCCTGCCGGTGAAGTGATGGCAAAAGCATCTCTCCTTCCTTTCACAGCTCTGCTTAATTTTGAGTGAACATAAATGAAAAGAGGGGAAAGGAAACTTTCTGATGACCTGTGGAAGGGATAAGCAGAATCTGGCCTTTAGACTATGAATCTGACTTATGCCTTGATAGATCATGTTAATTACTTGGCATGAAAATGGATGCCAGAAAGGAAGTGCAGCCTGAGCCTGTGTACAAAATAAGATTCAAGTGAGGAAAAAAAAACCTCAATAAACAGGTGGTGCATCTGTTACTGCTAGGGCATGGTGGATGCTGCTTTTCTACAAGTCTTTTTCATTGTTGGAAACAAAAATAACTTTTGAGAAGATCTTGTATATGGATGTATGGATATACAGTGTATATCCATATATGAACATATGGGTATATATTTATTTTTATGTATTATAGAAACCTATCTTTATACATATATACATTGTGTCTGTGTATGCATATACATATAGACATCTTGTCGTATGGCCTTCATGCTTGTAAACTAAAATACAATGTAAGTTCTGGTGCTTGCTGTGAAAAAACTTCAAGAGACTTCCCTGTAGTAAGACGTTTTTTTAAATAGCCAAGCTTGTCTTTCTCATCAGCCACAGCACCTTTAAATATATATACTTGAAACATTCAATTCCATGGCTAGACAATCACATAGTTTCTAAAACAATGGTTATAATCAATATCCAGGCTGGATTTTTCAATAACTGCTTTATATGAGCTATAGATGCAGCTGTGAACATTTTAATATCATCTTCAGAAATAGTTTTCATTTAAAGTGTATCACACAGGGCAAAAGCTAATAAAATCAAAATTTGTTGAAGTCCAAATGGTTTCCTACCTGATTCTACCTATGGAATAAAAAATATCCTAGTCTCAATCGTGTTTAATTTTCCATCCCCCCACCAAGCTAGACATTTCTGTGCAGTACATTACATATTTCTTCCTTTCTCAGCAACATTGCACCAGTAAACTCAACAGCTAGAGAATGAGAGGGAAACAGAAAGGCAGAACATCACAAATGCTGAACTCAGGGCTGTTAGATTCAGTATTTGCTTAGTATCTGGCAAAAAAAGAAAATACTAAAAAAAAAAACCCAAAACAAAAACAAAACAGAACAGAATATCCATGACTGAGAAACAAAATATTTAGTTTGGCATTTTGTTACATGGATAGCAGTTTTGTATTTACAATTCATTGCTATATCTGGCAGCCTGGTTCACCAAATCTATAGGGACAGATATTGCTCTTTCTTTATCCACTTCCTTTATCCACTGAAAATCTCCAGTGAAATCAATTAATTTGCATGAAATTACTCAAAAATGAGAATCTGAAGTTCTATGACCTCAATAGACAGTGGATAAGACTTCTTTGACAATGAAACAGACCAAAAATGAAAATTACTCTGAAGATACTTCAGTTACTGTGCTCTCTGGATATTCTTCAGCCATTGGAGTGGGTTTTTCCCATTCAACTTTGTTTCAGTCAGTAATTTTATCCCATAAGAAATGTGAAAGAAGATTCATATACCTTTAAAGGATTTGTAAACTCTTTGGGGAAAATCAAATCACTCAGAATTCCTCTTATAGATTTCTTCAGCTTGTGGGGAAAGAACTACTGCAGCACAGCAGAATGGTGAGCTGAGTATGAATGTCAAGTAGAAAGCAAATCTATGACTGCAGCTAAAAGGAAACAACTGTTGCTAGCCACAGCTGCTGCTTCCTTACTTTTAATTTTTTAAAACCTCTTTTAAGATTCTTAGTCAGTCCTTGTCAAGGAAATGTTCTTCCTTAATTGCAATACTCACTTACTGATTTGCTAGGCTGGAAATGAGAGCTTTCCTAAAGAGTGTATTTGATTTTTTTCCCCTCGGAAGCTAATGGAGCTAAAAGTCATGTTAGTTTGTGCTGCAACTTCTTCCCTACTGATGCTGCCTGTTTGAAGCAGCTGATTCTTTTCCCTGAGTGTCATTCTCTGTGATAGCCCAGAGCTCTGATTTCCTTGGGACTTTCCTTATTGCATGCTGCAGCAGTCGTGCCAAGGCTGGGTCTCATTTCCTAGAGATTGAAAGAACTTGTAACAGACTCAGAATGTTACAATCCTAGTGTTTTGAAAGATTTTTTCATCATTTTAATACAGTGTCTATGGTTTACAGCTGTCTTCCTGATCAAGCTCTTTCCTTGCAAAATGGTAGATTTCAGAATTTTAGTAGTAAGCCAAAAGTTCTTAGTCCACAGGGATGGAAGAAAAATTTTACACATAAATCTAACTGCAACAATCTATACTTTCTGGGCTAATGTTTTCCATGAGAAATTATTTCTATTATTTGTAATAATTATTATACAACTTATAAAATTGCCAGAAATATGAACTAATATGAACAAGGAAGCTTTTATTATGTGTTGGAACTAAAGCAGGCTTTAGTGACATGGAAATTAACAATGAAGAAAGGCTACTGTAAGAAAAGCTGGCTAAAGATAAGGTTAGTGAGAATTGTCTCAGTCTGATTTAACTATTTACAAGCCCACAGAGTTCATCTAGTTGCACATTATCACAATTTTTTTTGGTTTTACTTCCACTAGATTTTTTCAGAGCTTTTGATGTTGCTGTTCTTTTATGGTTTTATTTCAAATTACACAAGCAACAGTTTTCAGATCTATTTGAGGAGAAAAATTCTTTATTTTTCTTTATTATATATCCATCTGGTGCCTTTTTTCCCTACAGCACCAGCTACCCACATCGAGCCCTGATTCTGGTGACAGAAGCACAGTGAACTCTTCTCCACCTGACAGTATCTGCAGAGGCCCCTACCAAAA